>VOMN01063418.1:0-16609 GCA_014899125.1 Orchestia grillus
GCATTTGACTTTCAGCAAACATACATCATACATTTGTAAAAAAAAACTTTCAAAATCGATTGGTGTGGTGTACAAAGTAAAAAATATATTGCCAATTGATGCCTTAACAATCTTGTATCAAACACTTATTCACCCGTTAATTCAATATGGAGTAGAAGTATGGTATGGGACTGATAAAGAACAAGATGAACAAAGTTTTTACCCTTCAGAAAAAAGCCATAAGAGCTATTGAGCACCTGGACTATAATGAGCGCATTAGTGACTTTCAAATGCATGGGAATTCTGAAATTGCCATTCTTTATCAATTTCCACTGGAAAATTTTATGTTCAAAACCATTAGATCAAGCAGTGACCTAAATCTTTATGAAACAATTTATGCTCAATTCCTTCCCCAAGATCATACCACTCAAAATTGTAATAAATTAGTACTTCCTTATTACTCACGCACTAAGTCTCATCACTGTATTTTCTTTGCACGCACTAATTTTTGGAATTTCATTCCTTCAAACACACAGTAAAATACCTCATTTAGATCATTTAAGACTAATCTTGTGACTTGCCTTCTCTTGCTGTATTGAAAGAATATGCGTGAATCTGTATCTGTAGACCTACGAGGATGTATGTTCAAATTGTGTATGTATGGAGTCCTTTGCTTGATCACTATCTAATACCATTTTTGCAACTTTAAAATACTTCTCTTGTTTTATTGGAGGATACATATGATCATGAACGTCGACCTATATGGACATATGCTCAAATATGTGTATGAAGTCTCTTTAAATCTGAACTACACATTTTATGGCTGCTTTTACCTGAATTGCTAAATTCATACTATGTTTTTACCCTAATCTTTAATCATGAACAACTCATTCAGTCATTGTAACTTACAAAGCTGAGAGTAACTTTGAGCTTTTTTTCATTTATTAATCATTGATGTGCTGTAAATTGAGGGCCTTCATTTCTATGTGTGTTGCCCAAGAAGCCTTGTAGCTTATTTGGGCCCACATATGGTATGTATCCTGATTTCAGTTCTTTGTCATTTCTCATCTGATTGTAAAACTGTATATTATGTAAATTACTTGTGATAAATAAATGTTTCAAATATTAAGGTAAAATATATTTAATGAAGATTAAGCAATTTAATGAAGTTATCAAAATCATCAGTTATTCTTATTAGTTAGCTTAAAACTTCTCAACCACATAGAATACAATCTCAAGAGAGCAAAAAGAAGGGACCATTTATTGTGGGCTCTAGAAAACGTGGAATGCATGCACAGGTGTGTTCCCACATAAGATTCCCTGCACATAGATACAGCCAATTAAGAAAGAAGAGGAAAAAAAGATAAACAGATAAACATAAGTGAAGAAGGCATGAAAAAGGAAATAAGCAAAGTGAGCATGAGACAAAAATCCAGAAGCCCTAACTAGAGCTGAGGTAACTTAACGTTGTCCCCCTGGGGATGCCACCGTCTCCAATTGAGGGTAAAATCTTCAAATACACAATAACAATTTCAGTTATAACAATAAAAACTTTATATTAAAATGATACATAGCTAACAAAAACAAGTCTCAATTGGACAAATGGGATAACCAGTCTCAAACTGCTTTAATAAATTGAAAGTGTCAACAAATTAAATAACAAATAACATACTTAGACACGCTATAAATATACTGCTAGGTTTAACCATTATAAAATATACCTATACAAAATCAAACTACAAAATATCTTACCATGATACATTTTCAGCTTCTTGAGCCCGAATTTCTGGAATTAGAGTCTTTTGGACAGGAAAGAAACGTTCAATGCCATTCTGCTTTAGCTTGGCACATAGAACAGAGTCCAGCCATGGCATGGCATCCAATGTGCAGCCATCTTTGACCAAGTTATGCCCTATGCAACGAGGGTTTGACAGCCAATAGGGTAGCACTCGTACTGCCTGAAATTAAAAAATGCTTCAGTACCAAAATAAACTTTTAAAAATGCATAATAAATAAGAGTGTTAATAAAACTATAAAGGTTGATAAGAAAAATTTCATTTCATGACAAAATTAGGTAATGGCATAGAATATAAGAAAGCTAGATAATACAGTATTTTATTATATACTAAAAAATGGGAAAGAGCACTCAACAATACATCAAAATTATGCAGACAATGTGATGAGCTGGAGGCTTGCCACCTCTCATGAAATGCATATAAAATGGATGTATCATACACACTGATCTTCACTTTTGTCTCATCGCATCCTTTATCTAGTCATAAATCTTTTTAAAGCAATACCTAAATTTAGCAGTACCTATTTTTAATACAACCACATTACAGTGCAATGATACATATGCAGTCCTTTGATGTACCTCACTTGTTAAAGAGGTTCTAATATCTCATTAAATGATTTCAGATGATTTCAAATTCAATCTTAAGGCATTTAGGTAATACATTTTCCAGTCATTCTCCATTTCTCCAATTAAATGGTGACAATTACCTACGTATATTTACCAAGACTGTTAAAAAACTGCTTACAATTTTGCTAAGAAATAGCAACCAAATAGATAAAGAAAGAGATTTTGGAAAAGTGCTTCATGCTGCATTTCCCTATTTTAATAGGTTCTACAAAAAAAAACAAGCCAAATACCAGCTATTTTCTTCAAAGAACAAGGTTTGAAATCAATTTCTCACATTATTTTAGCCTTAGATTATGAAATCTATACATTTTTCTTTTTCCTCATTGTGACGGGTTTTCACAATTTTTTAATGCGCTGTGGCCTATGAAATTATGTAAAGGTGTAAATCACAATACAGTACTTACTGAACTATTATGTAGATTATTTTACAAGATTGAGCATAACTATGCTATAAAGTGGTACATACCTTCTCTTGTGCAGACATTGTCAGTAATTTCTTACAATTTTCAGAAAATGAGTCTATTAAAGTATTCAATACTATCTAACAAGAAAATTAGATAAGACTAGGTATGACTTAAATAGTAAATAAACACAAATGCTCAAAATGCTACACACTCATCATCATATATATTTGCTTGTACACTAACTTCTGAAATGAAAAAAAGATTTTGAGAGATAAATATATGTAACATATATACTATAATTCAGAAAACTAGTGCAACAATAAATCATAAGTCAATATTTTTCTATCAACTTGAAGTATAACAACATAAAACAAGTGCTAATTTGTTACTTTTCATACTATGTAAATTTCAGAATAAATTTTTTGATAATTTCTCTAACAAATGAGAATCAATTTTTCAGTAAAATCAAGCTTACAAAAAAAGAACAAGCACAATAAGTTGTAGTAGTAGTGAAAGCAGCGCTTCAGAAACTCAGTCTATCTTGCACCAAAAGAGTNCTCTATTGCCTATGGCCTATCCTATGCCCCCTGAGGGGACAAGCACAATAAAAGCAGTTGAAATTGGCATTCCACAAGCAGTATTATTTAGTAATGCTTAACTGCTCAAAATCCTCAATATTAGAGGAAATAATGTATAAAATTTGGTTAATGTCCAAATTAAAATTCCACAACATAGAAATATATTGGATATGACTTTTCAAGTGAACTTTTATTGGCTTATTTTACAAATTTAAATAGAAAACGTGGTACAAATTATTATATTTTGAGATATTTATGATTTTATAGCAAGTTTTGTCAATCTAGTTTGTGCTATTATATTGACAAATGAAACACCCTATGTGCTATTATATTGTGCTATTATATGTGCTATTATATTGACAAATGAAACACCCTATGCTAACCTAACACTAGATAACCTTTGTAAACTGTTTCACAATGGCAAAAATGATAAAAAATGATAAAAAATGCTAAAAATATGCAAAGACAATATTTGCTTTATTGCATAGAGGCTGTACAATGAATACAATGCTCAGAGTACTTGGAACAGTAAAGTAAATGTTATTAAATACCAAGTGTTATCAGAATTTCTGTGTTGGTGGTGTCAATGTGATCTGAATATTACCTTAAATTTTCAATTATTAATGCATACAACAAATGTCAATAATAAGGCTAATAATTTGCTAACAAGTGGTAATAAGATAGATTAGGCTATAGCAGTTTATGAACAGTTTAGGCATTCACAGAAAAAAAAGGAATAAAAATACTTTCATTCATTCAAACACTTACGCTAGTCAACATATCTTTTTTTAGAATATTAATTTATAATGAATTATCAAATTTAAAACTGAAATGTCCAAGCCTCTACAGAGCTGGACAAACAACTCCAGGTGAGCAAGGGCAGACTAACTTCTGTCTAACAAAGAATGGTATGGATGAGGATGATTAAAATGGTCAGAGGTTTGTGCTGGCTGCACAAAGCTATATCCTCCAGTTAGCAGCTTTATCAATCAAGCCCTTTCTCAGTGTTGCTGTGGCCATTTTTAAGACAATTGTGCCATTTTGTTCTCCAGATTGAGGCCATTTATGATAAATTTTTGCACTTCGGGGATACTTGCAGATCAATTATGCAGAAAGCAAAGCAATTATTGTCTCAAACTATTACCTAGATTATTGCATGTAGGCTTGCTAGTAAGCAAACTAAGAAAATAACCAGAACTTATAATAAGTAATTGAGTTGAAAGATGTTATGCTGAATTGGAGGGAGAAAGCATGCAATGCTATACCAACTCTAAAAAAACAGTCTGGTAAACCTTGTAAGAACTCTAGACATGTTGATAATGTTGTTCAGAATGGCCATAGAGAATAGTCATAAGCTTTTCATATTATAGGCTGTAAAATTAAAGAAAATAATTTTCATGTATTTTGTACTATGCACCCAGAGTAAACTTTAAATTCAAGCTGAATTTTTTCCACTACTTTGTAAATGAAACAATGAGTAGATTTTTCAACTTTTTCTAACAAGAATGACATTTACCTAACTGAAGCCAACTATAGAGAGTGAACAATATACATATATTCATACAGCTTTCACTTTAGAAGCATTTAATAGGAGTTTATTTCCTGAGTGGTGGAAACTTATTTTAGAAAGGTTTTAAAGCATACTCAAGTTAAATTGAAAAATTATCAAACCATTCCCACACTAATACAATGTAATGATACAAATGCAACAGAAATTTGAGTTTCATTTTTATATATTCTGATGACAGGTATTATCACATTATATCACATAAAATTGACATAACATATCTACATTACATAATCCTAATAAATGCAGGAAACACATTATAAAATTTACACTAATATTTCACTGTCAAAAACTTTTGAAAAATGAAAAAGGTCTCAAATCTTTCTAATTAGTCACAATAGAGTAATTATTAACCAGATGACTAAAAGTAAGAGTAAGATGCATTTCAGGAATGAAAAAACTAGGTTAATCATTTTCTTTATTATAGCCAACTGCACAGAGCATATTATCTACAGTACAACCTTTCTTTTGGTAACATGGGATAGGATTTTTTGGAATGGCAAAAATTCAACATTAATACAATAAATTAAAGCTTAAAAGCATTAACAGGCTTTGGCCTAACATCAAAACGTAACATGATAAACAAAATTATTAAATATTGTATAACCTGGATTTCACATTCCCACTTTAATGCTTCTTTCTATTTGTATTACTGTTACATTAGGTGAGCTCTATTATTTGACACAATAGAGCAGAATAATTTTGACAGACAGAACGTGTGAAAATGGGGAACAATGTCCTGTTGTTTGCATTGTTATGCTTAATTACTAGATGCTTTGAATATCTTTCAACATAATGGTATTTCTGCTTTTAAACTGTTCAATAAGAGGAGTTTATGTCACTTAGAAATAAATACCTCCCAAATGACATCAAATGATGGTTATACTATGAATAAGACACTGTGCAGTTGGACACAGCTAGGAAAGTATATATTGACCCAGAATTATAACACACCTAAAAAATTATGTAATGATAACTCAGTAAGAATAGAAAACCAATTTTTTGTCTAGTTAAATATGACTTCTATTTCCACATGTTACAATTACATCATTAATTTATCAATCATTTTTTATCCTTCTCTAAAGTGCTATAGCAAACAAATTCTAAAAATAACAAAAAACATCTTTTGATTCTCAATAACTGAAATATTGATATGTTTTACACAGGTTTAAGCTCGAGGTTTTCTCTCTTACATACATTTCCCGCATGCAAACAAACCATGTGCATGTTCAACACTAAAGTACAAGTTCACAATTTCATTCAAAGCAAGCGTTGTAAAATAAATTTGCATTGTAAAATTTAATTTAATATTTTAGCAATTTCTAGCAAGTAAATTTCACTTTGACACTCATGTTCTTGGAAAAAATGAATTTAATTAATTGGTTTGGTAACCACTTTTGCGTTCGTCAACGAAGCGTCCCACGTTTTAAGGCCGATTGCTGGTCTCTCCCAGTCCGGTTTTACGGAACCCGTTCCAAAATAAGACTACCACTATCAACTGTGTGTTCAAACGCGTTCGAATTGCAGAGTACAAAAAGGATAAACTATATGGTAGCAACACGCTTGCACAAAGAAACTCGTTTAACTTGAATAATAATTTCAATTTTGACAATTTTCCTCATATCACACCTCGTAATCAGAAAGTAAATCAAAAATTGCAATTGAAGTTTTACCGTGACCCACTTATTTTTATTATTATTGTATGCTTATCATTTGAAAAATCAAATTGTAGAATACACAGTACGTTACTTTTCTAGGAAAAAATGATAGATTTTTTCCTATTTAAGTTTTTAAATCATAAGGATATAATGCTCAACACTGAAACGAGTACCTAATGGATCCACAATATAGGAAGAAGACTGTGTCTGTATCAAAATACTAAAGATGAATGCTCATCACTGTGCTTAGTGCTGTATTGTATCAATCAGGGTAAGCGCTCAATCTACTAACGATTCTAAAGAAAATTAATAACTTAATATAACATGCCATATTTGAACAATAATGAAAAAAGTAAACTATTATGAAATTATGACTCAGCAATGAAATTACTTCAGCTAAACTTACTGCCTGATATTGAAATGACCACTTGATTTGTTTAAATTTACTGAGAACAACTAGTATTTCCTCTTAAAGATGGTAAATACATAGCAATCTCCCTATCAGCGCGATCTTCACAGTACCGTAATTAGAAAATAAGGTGTATCGCCAATAGATATCTCAAACGCACTCTAACTGTGAAATGTTTATTGTTCTCTGAAACGTGTTCTTCAATATCTTCATTTTACTCTTCTAGGTAATTGTAATTGATTTATTTCCGAAATTATTCAAAAAGAAATCTAGGCGTTATGAGTCAAGTATTTTTGAACAATTATATTTAACTTACTCTTTCCTTTATAGAGCTACAACACTCTCACGATTTTGACCAAAGTCACTCCAAGTTCAAGTCAACGTATCCAAAGCTCTATTTTTAAATCAACCAAACGTTGTTTTTAATATTAGTTCATAAAAAGATATTTTCGCTGTAGTTTCCGTGTGCAACGTACGCACACAAATGATGCATAGCATCGATTGAAACTCATGATCGTAATTCGAAAATGTTCAAATTTTGCAGCCACCCGCAGCACTGATGACCAATTTTTTCGTCTTGGAAACGTCGCGTTGTTTTTAGTACTGAAGAGTTTAATGTTTTTAGACCGCAGCGATGCTCATCGTAGGAAGCTATCCAGTATTCCTAACTGCAACATGTTAACATTCCAAGCCTTCACACTGCAACGTTCCTAGCCTTTGGGACGACATTATTTACAGTCTCAAGAGCCGCAATATGCCTAGACTCGGTGGTTGGAATATTCCGGTTGGCGAGGGAAGGGCCTGTGGAATGAGCGGACTTGGAATGGTTCCAGAATAGCTGGCGACGGTTTTTCTCGAGGAAGTAATTCGGCGGGCGGCGGTGGGCAGTAAAACCGACTCTAAACTTCGCAGCCTGTCTTAAATGAAGCGTGTGAACCCCATGTGCAGGCAGACCCAGACAAATACTGCATAGGACCTAGACATATACTGCATGGCACCTAGATACGAACAGCATGGGAAATAGTCATATTTATCATAGGACTTAGACACGCACAGTATAGGACCTAAATACATACAGCATGGGATTTTAACAGATACAGCATGGGACATAGATACATACAGTGTGGCGCCTAGATAGCTAAAATATGATGCCAAGATACTTACAGCATAAGGAGGGGGGGAAATACCTACATACCTCCAGACCCTACATACCTAGGCACTACAGACATACCTACAGTGCGGGGCCTAGATGCCTACAACTTGGGCCGTGGATACCTATAGCATGAGGCTTAGAAACCTACAGCATGGGACCTAGATATATACAGCATGGAACTACATACACTCAGCATGTGTGTGACCTAGACATACAGCAAAGGAGCAGACACACACGGTATGGGACCTATATACAAAGAGCATGGCACTTAGATACATAGAGCATAGATTCTAGATACACACAGCATAGAATCAAGACACACAGCAAGGAACCTAAACACATGAAGCATGGAATGTAAACAGATATACTCAGGGACTATGGCACAAACAGCATGAAACCTAGATATATATACAGCATATAATCTAAACATACAACATGGGGCCTAGACACATACAGCGTGGGACATAAACACATATGAAATGGGATCTAGACAACAATATCAGATATAAACACATATAACATGGGATTTATCCACATACAACGTGGGACTTAGAGACATATAGCATGCGACTTAAACACATAAAAGATAGGACTTAGGCACCTACAGCGTGGAAAAACAGCTACCTTCGGGAAGGCCAAAATAAGCACACATTTGCCTGACTACTAGTTACAGGAACATACAAACAAAGCAGGAAAAATTCACAATTTTTCGATAGACAAAACACGATAGAAATACCTCGGTCAGTACACTGACGGTTGGCAAGCCAAAAAAAAACTCGTAGTTCAGCGAAAAATCTTCTAAGAGGTACAAACATTTTTCAGTCCTAAAAGAAGAGCAGCTGTTTTTCCAATGAGACGTGGGTTACTTGCACGAAGAGAGGCCTTTAGTTTTTTTGATATCATAAATAGGAATGTAAGACTTTTTCGTTTCTTCCATATCCTCTATTAAAGAGGTCCCTTCAGAGAGTTTCTTAGGCGTAAGTTGTATCACGAACCTGTACGAAAAGAGTAAAGTGCTACAAAAAATATAATTTTTTAGCAGTTGACAAGAAAGAAACTGTGACTTCTTATTCTTAGGAATAAGAAAAGACACAGAGACAAACGTAAAATTCGAAGGCGCATTCGACCTAGTGTCATACGAGTGAAAACTCAGACGAAATTATAGTTCGCTTCGACACCGCTGCCACAACGGCGAAATAATAACAAAAAGTTGATCTAGTTGTACATCATATAATTCCATTTTTAAAGTTTTCCAACCAGTATTTAGCTTTCCACCCAGTTCAGCTTAGGTGAAACACTGTGTCTAGTTTTTCAAAGCACGTAAAATTAATTTCTTTACAAAATGAAATAAGGAGTTGAGAGAGAGAGCCTAGCAGAAGCTCGTGCGCAAGCGACGTGCGTGTTCAACATCCAGTCATAATGCATGCACACTTAGCCTCACCATGCATACACGATGTAGCACATACAAATATGAACTTATTAAGTATTCCGGTGAAACTTTGATTCAGCCATAAATAAGCAGCCAAAATGATTGATCAGACCATAATTTTTAAAATTACTAACACACGATGAGGAGGCGGAATCCTAGAGTGCAGAGCCCAGCGTGTCTGGTCGGTTGTGCGGATACGAGAACCGCTGTTAAATCCAGAGGTCCGAGTAGGAGAGTTCATTTATGGTTAAGTTTTGCCAGTAGTGCTGGCAACAGGAGGTCCTGCCAGCAGTGCTGGCAACAGGAGGTCCTGTCATCGGCGCAGGCAACAGGAGGTCTTGTCATCAGTGCAGGCAACAGGAGGTCCTGTCATCAGTGCAGGCAACAGGAGGTCCTGCCAGCAGTGTTGGCAACGTCAAGTGGCAGGTACAAACGAGTGCTGTAACTCGGGCAGAAAATGGCTAGACTCCCAGCAACTCAGCGTAATTGTGCCTAAAAATAATAACTCGGCTCCACGCACAAGCGCACACTACATAAGATCAGGCTCTGGCGTTGCTAAAGAAAATGAAGCAAAAGTTTCTTTGCATGAAAAGTGATGAAGTATTGTGCACAGAAAAAGTTTTCGATAGCTCTTAGCATTGCAAATTTGGTGCATTACTGAGAGTACCGACCATGCGCCGTATGAATACTGCTAACCCTGCAAGGACCATGTAGTGGTACTATGAGGTCCCGTTTCATGAAGGTTGCTGCTAGTTTTATTTTTGAGTGAAGTTGAACGCAGTCTTTCTGTTAAAAACTTCGGTCGCCCTGTGTTTGATTTTTTCGTGTGTTCCCATAGGGCATCGAGAATGAAAAAGAATGCAAAAAATGCATCGTCAAAAATTTTCGAATTTCGCTCGACTTTTCCTCGATTCCTTTCCTAGGGATCAATCAGCTAGATTCTTCCAGCCTGTCAGAGGCCACAGTCAAAATTTGTGGAGGCCGTGGACCTCACAGACCGTGTGAATGCACTCCCGACAACTTGGGCAGTGACCGCAAACAGACGAAAGAAAATTTTAAGCGTTTACTACTGAATTTAGTCTACGGGTAAAAATCCCAGGATTTAAGTTACTTTTGGACATCATCTTTTTTTTTCTTGGTTGAGGTTTGCGTAGCATTTCCTACACAAATTTTTGCAAAACCCACGGAATATTCAAATTAAAAAAAAATGATTATGCAAATAAATAATCCATAAATCTTTGATACACTAGCCTCCCCACGCTAAATTTACAAGTTAGTATTATGTTTTCACTCCTCCATTTTCAATTTTGGCATTTACTCTAAAATTAAATTGTATAATTATATCAAAAAGTATTAAAAAATATAGGAAAAATATCAAACTTTAACGAACACAATCATAGCTAACATATCGTAGGGCGTAGCAACAAAGCGACTAATCGATGATAAAATGAATAAAATTACCTAAATTTCAAAGGTTTCAAGGCCGTTTTGAAACTGTTCGAAGTGAAAAGTGTTGAGAAAATCACGACCCACGGTCACTTCGACCCCACTTATTCACTGAAAATATTAAATATATTTTATAAATATTAAGTAACTAAATAAATGAACTCTGATGATTGGTGTAAATAATTCTTTAAACAAAATCTAGAACGAAGCTAGTGCTGTGAATTAACTGTACATTGATTGCTTTAAACAAGGATTAAAAATCTTAATTCCCTCAGGTAAAATTCACATACACAGAAGATCAAAAGTAGAAGAAGAGGATTGAAGTCTGGATACAGAAAAATAAAATTGACATCTTATTCTACGACTCTATATCATACCGAGAGAAAAGTCTTCAGCCTTATGATATGAAAATACTTTTAGTCAAGTTGGCTTTTCACGAACATGAAGGGAAACATAACGTCAACTTCGTCTGGAGCTGAGAGCGTGAACTCTATTATTATTAACTGTATTCGAGGTTCAACAACCGTTACAATTTACTCGATTCTAACAGTAAAACTCGGTTTCAGTTTAAAGATCATTTCCAGTCTCCCGTTCGTTTCAAGTCTACACGGTAAATCTTTCTTGAAGTTAAATGAATAGCTCGGGAATTCAACCTATTCCTCAGCAGGAGCTGAAGCACAAAAACATGCGTGGGAAGATATATCCAAAAAATGACGTTTTATTTGAACACACTCATGTACCGTTTAAAAACTCATCCTGTGTTTTTTGCTCTTTGAAATGCAAGGGAAGCATCATTGCAGCTTTACTTATTTCATGACATACAAAAACAGGAAACGAATTTGGACCATTGGTACATATTCTAATAATGAACGATGACTTCAGCAAAAATTCTTACCTAAAAAGAAGAATTACGCGACTGATACAGCGCACAGCCAAGCTCGGAGTAACTGACCCCGCCGATTCAAATTATTCATAAACCAACTGATCCCCGTGACTAAAATTACTTACGAAATAGTTCGAAAATTCATGTTATTCATACAAATAAAAATGATCCTGGTGATTCAAAGGTTGCATAGATTAATTTATTCCAAGGCAAAAAATTTTCGTAAAATAATTCAACCCCACGGCAAAAACTAGTCATAAAGTAAGTGATCCAAGGGGCACCCATGACTCGTACAGTAATTGAACTCGGGCGCACAAATTATTCATGAAATAATTGAGCCAGGGGTACAAATTGTTCAGAAAGGAGCAAGAAGACAAGAGCGCTGATAGCGAAGAGAAAATTTTCTAAAAGGGCAGTTAGGCGCTCGAGAAATTGGCTGAAGAGTCTCGCCCCGGAGGTCCTTAACGATAATGAACCTCTCAATCCGAGGACGGAGGCAAGGCTGCCGTCTATCTAAATTCCTTCGATAATTATTGAGTTAATTTATCATTTCCAACCGAGCGCTTATCTCCTAATTGATATCCTTGGTGTGCTCGAAGTACCTGCGAGACTGAAGATGGACGCGGGAGTTAAAGAAATTAAAATTGTAGAAGACCGCTCCTGGCTTTCGTGGAAATTTCAAATCGCTTGAAAACTCTTTGCTTAATCTTGAAAATTACTCACGTTAGTTATTACGCGCTACACGAGACTATAGGCCGCTGCTATAATTGCTACCTTAATTTCTGGCTATGGTTTTGCATCAAGCTGGGTATGCTTCTCAAAATATTTTGCATGATGTTAAACTTACTCAGATTTACGCCGTCAATATGGCATGCATCAAATAAATGTAAGTTTACGACTTCTATCGATAACAGCTCTCCACCGTCCACTTCACTTCAAGTTGAAAGATTCATAACTTTGGTTAATTGGGCAATAAACAGTTGCTAATAATAACTAACTAGCTTTGAATATTGTCGTCCAGGGAGACTTGAGTCACGCAAACGT
The DNA here is from genome assembly GCA_014899125.1 of Orchestia grillus. Lineage (NCBI taxonomy): Eukaryota > Metazoa > Arthropoda > Malacostraca > Amphipoda > Talitridae > Orchestia > Orchestia grillus. Next base: position 12,973 of record VOMN01063418.1, read on the forward strand.
AACAAGTTGCGGGAGCTTGCAGGTCCTGGACTATTCCCTGCCGAAATGTTATCTTCAAGTTTTGTCGTACGAGCGTCCGTGGGACACGTTCTTTCGAACCAGGGTCGTGCAAGTTCAGGGGCTTCTCTAAAATTTTCCGATTAATTACAGTGAAAGCGAGCGCGACGCTGGAACGAGCTCTGGAGAACGACACTCGAAAATGAGAGAGGGAGATAGAGCATGGCCGCCTGTGCTCGGATCCCATAAAGTCTCTCTTAATAATTCCACTTTCGAGCCCCGGTAATTATATCATTTAATTTCAAGACCTCCGACGGGATAATTACGACGAAAAATGGCCTGATGATGTCGCTCAAGATATGGAGAGTAGAGGGGATTTAGTCTGATGAGCTGGCCGTGTTGATGTCTGATTCATCACTGATACGTTAGGGGATCGACATTCATTTCAGTCAAAAACAAAGATGAAAAACGTCTGTTACGACCCTGCGTGAGTTAGTGAGAGCCTTACAAATAGTGCTATGCAAAAAAGCCATAACTGGCTTATAAAAATGAATTCAACTAATGCATCTACTTCATCTGAGAACCGAAGCATTATATTACCAGGCAACCCTATTGTTTATGGAGAAGGCTCATCATTAAAGGAGCCCTGAAATTTAACTTTCTCTCCATTTTTTATCGTTTAAATTAAATATTCTTTTGAGGCATTGAATACACGCACAAAAATTTCATCATAATTAAAGAAAAACGAAAGAAAAATACATTTGGCAGAAAATTCTACCCACTTTTAGGGCGTCATTTGATGAACACAGCACAACACAACGCACAGCGCTTGTGCATAGCACAACGCACATTGTTTGCGCACAACACAACGCACAGCGCTTGTGCATAGCACAACGCACATTGTTTGTGCACAACACAACGTACAGCGCTTGCGCACAACACAGCGCCCAGCGTGTGTGCACAACACAAGACACAGCGTGTGTGCACAACACAAGACACAGCGTGTGTGCACAACACAAGACACAGCGTGTGTGCACAACACAACACAGCGTGTGTGCACAACACAGTCGTGTCCCCCAGCGCCGCTCACTCAGGTCCAATTGGAGCTCAGCACGCGAGGCTGGGCAGGTCAAATGGCGAGGCGCACGAACAGCTAATGGCGGCGTGAATGTGTGTGTGCGTGTGTATGTGTGTGCGCTGAGCCGTGTACAAACTACATGAATTTACGTACATATTGGTTACGAAAGTGTGTAGCACGAATGTACATGCTGAGTAAGTACTGGGACCAGAATATACGAATGTTAGTAAATATTGTGGCACGAATGTTGCTGTGTAGTACCGTGCTGTGGTACGAATGTTGCTGTGCAGTACCGTGCTGTGGCACGAATGTTGCTGTGCAGTACCGTGCTGTGACACGAATGTACTTTTCTATGAAGCACTGTGGCCTGAGTGCATTTTTAGTACATTTACAACCTGTACCGGCGAGTATGGGGAACAAATTAATATATGCATTTATTCGATGTTGTATAGGCGTATATAGACGACATGTAGAAGTGCCTTTTACATATAGTACGATATATATCCACAACAGCTTCAGCTCTGTTCTTGCACTATTGAATTCAGCTATGAAAATTATCAGCGAGTCAAAACAATCATCACGAGAAGGAAAGAACATGACGAGCTATTTTAATTATGAAAAAATGTTGTGTTAAAAAACTCAACTTCAAACGTTTCGGTCATCGGCCATCTTTAGTGATAACTAAACGTTTCTGATGAGAGATACAATTCAAATGTGAACTATGTTCACGCATGTGATCTAAAGTTGACACAAAAATGAAACCCAGCGTAGGGCACCAGAGTGTGTAGCGCCCACACTCCCTGTGGGCACACCTGAGACGACTCCATGACACACCGGGTCCGTGTTGGTCTCACAGCTGGGGAGTGTAGGGGTTCGAATCCCGGCTAAAACAAACTGATTTACACAGACTTCTGTGCTTGCCTTGGAAAAGGAAGCACAAATCTCACATTCCTCACATTCCTCGCACGTCAATAGTTACAAGGCTACGATGTATCGTACGAGTACGTGCACTGTATTGGAATTAACAAAGTGTCTTTCTTTGTATCTAATGTGTGTACCGAACATATCCAAAATAACCTAGAGCAATGTAAACGCGTCATGAATGCACGGGTCATTGTAAGTTTGAAGATGGCTATGATAACCAACGATGACCATGCAATAAATCACGAATAAAGAAAGAAAATGTGAGGATTTTTAAATCATCGTAAACTAAACACTCGATAAATATGGACGGAAACTTATCTATGTCATGTGCGTCAAAATACAGTATAATTCGGGAAAAAATATACAGAGTTGTAGCAGGGTAAGAAGAATAATTGAGTAGATATTTCCGTACTTCTAAACACATCTAAGCGGAGTGATTCTGCGAGTAACATTTCTAAAAATGCTCGTTGCCTGAGTTCTATTCAAAATCTAAATTCAAACGCCTATTCAAGAGCATTTCCATCACGCTTTTTAATCCGCAACGCAGGAACTCCACGCCGCCGCATATATGCCTGCCGCGTACCGCAACGCTCTCTAGCAGTTTCCAAAGTCGGCATCATTGGGGCCACTAGACCTGTCCTTCTCTGCAGACGCATTAGGAAAGGAGAAAAAGGAGCCCATCCTGCGAAGAAAGATGCCCACGGAGGAGCTAGAGCTCTTCGTTTTCCGGTAAGCAATCGCACAAGTCGTGAAGCCACGCTGCTTTTAAGAANACTACAGGGCCTGGAACTTGGGTTAGGGGCCAATAAGTTGCTTATTGGACACGCTGCGGAGGCTCCTAACAGCTAGACACATGCGCCACACAAATTCTTCTCGTATTCTTCTTTTTTTTATCTTCTTCTTCATCTCCATCTTTATTTCTTCGTCTTCTTTGTTCTTCTATTTTGAGCGACAACTATCAGTCTAGCTTGTAAAACGAACTATGATTTGACAACAAGGCGACCCTACGTTCAATGGCTGAATTATCGTCTGTTGTAGACTATAAATTTGCTCAGAATACCTGAGCAGCAGTCTGCTGCAGACCACCACTGCACTCAGGTCACCTGAGCAGCAGTCTGCTGCAGACCACCACTACACTCAGGTCACCTGAGCAGCAGTCTGCCAGAAGCAACAAGCGCGCAATCGCTCGAGTTGCACAATTATGAAGATTGCACGCCGAAGAATTTTCCGGAGCACAGCACTGCAGCGCTGTCGTCACGCGACACACAATGCACATGCCGGTGCACCACAGACCAGCTGCACATTTGTGCCCTTGATCCATAGCTTACCCAATGGCAATTTATAAAAAGATAAGAAAAAAATGTGTGTCCTAGCACGAGTGCTTGCTTATCCACGACGAGCTACGAGGGAGGTCTCATGTTATTATGTCATATGTTTGGAATATGTATTCATGGAAGTTGTAGGTTTCTAATAACGTGTTTTCAAACTCGGTCGCATGAAAAATTAAAAGATAAGTTTGCGAATCAAGAGACCAAAGCATAGATATTAAGTACTGAAGAGCACGTTGTGGCAGCCAGTGAGGGGCAGTGAGGAGCAGTGAGGGGCAGTGAGGGGCAGTGAGGGGCAGTGAGGGGCAGT
>VOMN01063420.1:0-11304 GCA_014899125.1 Orchestia grillus
CAGATTTGAAATACATGCATATTCATAGGAGATATAGGCTCTCAAAAAAAGGGGTACATTTTTTTGGAACACTCTGTACAATAGCTCTAAAATCATCCCGCGCATAGAAAGGTGTCAAATAGAGCAAGCTCCAAATAATAAGAAAAATATTCGTGATAAAAATGTTAATTTAAAAAAGCATATAAAAAACAGAGCTGTTGTTCGCTGGAGTCGATCAAGCGCTTTCTGCGGGGTACGACTGTGCATTATAACTTTGGGACTCCCACATAAGTTCAACTTGACACTGACTGAATCCTCACCCATAACTTGACACTGGCGGAATCCTCACCCATAACTTGACACAGACTGAGTCCTCACCCATAACTTGACACAGACTGANTAACTTGACACAGACTGAGTCCTCACCCATAACTTGACAGAGCACCAAGTTTCGCTCGCTGAGCCGTCCCACGAAGATGACCAAGAGGCACAGGAAGGCGAGCAGCAGAGAGAACACATGCGACACCAAGCTCTTGCCGCTGATGTTCATCCTGAGTTCGGGCACCACCTTGTACAGGATGAGGGTGAACAGCAGGAAGAGGCAAGACACCATCAGGGTGATTGGGTACAGGTAGACCCGCAACCTCCAGCACGAGTCTCCGAATGGCTGGCCTTGAAACGGACAGTAGTGCACCACCACGTCCGTTTGGTTGAAGTACCTGTAGAGTAAAGGCAGTCTTTGATGGAATTTACATTCTTAAGCAACTTTCACTCTTAAGATTAGCATCAAACGACGAGTGTCATTTCGCTTGAATGTCTCACAGAATCCTTAAGCTTTCGTACCTATTTTATCAGGAGCAAGGCAGCTATCATTTTTAACAAATGGCAAATACTCTGAAACTTTTCAGAATAGTTTATAAGCCCACGTGAGGTCCAGAACTAGTCAAGAGGATGGTAACCAGGCCACTGATATCGAGAACTAAGGCATGACCTTCAGCAGCAGTCACAAGGCGCTGCCCTCACAGCGGGCACGCAGGACCGGTGTGCCGGACCGGTGTGCCGACTGGTCCCGCTGGTCCAGGAATTCGTGGAGCGCACAACTGTCCGAGCCAGGACGCTTCAGATGGCCTCTAATATTTTACTTTTTTCACATTTCTTGTGGCTCAGACACTTCAAAATACTTAATGACCAAAGAGCTTGTTTTATCCATACTTTCAGACTTAATTTACTCCAGTACATACATCAATATTTACAGTTTGACGACTCACGCAGACCAAAGAGCGTACTTTACGTTTGACGACTCACACAGACCAAAGAGCGTACTGTACGTTTGGGCGCGGCCATGCAAATGTATTAGTATTAGCGTTGAGGAAAACATAAGAGTTATCAATGACGTATGGCTCATACAGCTAGCTACCCTGAAGGATAATCCATGAATGTTGAAGTGATCAACAAAAAAATTTGCTTCTATCAGAGTATATAGACATATACTTGGGAACTCAATAATTTTTGCATCCATGCTAAATTAATACAACACATTTTCATCCTCATAGTCAGTGACGGTGGGCCATCGATTAACGTCTTGCCTCATTTGACTTTAAAACGAAGTATTAAAAAACGAAAATAATCCAGACAACTCAACAATACATATTATTATCATTATCATTGTTATTATCATTAATATTAAAGCCACAGTTTAGTCCACCGTCTACCCTCAGAGAAAGATCCGTGCAGCGATACTCAATCATTTGAAAGGACACCTTCCCCGCGCATTTGTCGCTTCATTTCAGTTGATAAGAGTGCCATCACAGAACGCTCCAGTGCGTCTCGAATACGTGGCGGTGATATGAGACAATTTGTTCATCGGTACTTCAAAACCGAGGTTAGATACAAGTTCATTCTCATACAATCCACGGAATTAAATACTTTAATTTACAGTCTCACTCTCAATAACACCTCTCGAAGATCAGTAGGCTCAATCAAACAGCAACATAGAACCTTGAAAAAAATCTAGCTCAAGAACATTCTAGGGATTATGAAACAGTCGGCAAGGCGTAGCTAAATTCTTCTAATTATTACAGAGTTCTCTTCAATAACCACGTAGCGTGGTTGCCTGTTGCCACAAGCGTCCTGAACTTCACCCTGTAACCACAAATAACTTTATTGTGGGAACACAAAAATCGACTCTACGAAGCACAAACGTCCTTAAGCTCAACAGCTTGCCACGCACAAATTAATAACATTGTAAATGTTTTAACATTCAATAATTTCCACCAAAAACAAGTAATTTTTCGTATCGACTTGATATATCAGCTAAATTTCAGAGAAAAAAGCGTATTCAGAGCTGAACTTTTTTGGACTTCACTGTTACAAAACCAAAGATGCCTCCCAAACCTCAGTCGATCACGCCTCGTTTGGAAGACTATGCTTTCGTAAAGTCTCTTTAGAGATTTAAGATTTAATTACAAAAGAAAATGACGAGATATATTAATTTGTTTTGTTTCATTCTAAAAACCAGTTATCATTTTTTTTTTGTTCCACTGTGAACAAAGGAACAAGTCAAATTTATGCATCTAATCACTTGCCTTCATGGTTAAAGTTCCAAAATGTAAAGAGTCTTTACGAACTGGCAGCATTTGACCTTCAGCGGACCAAACCCTGACTACACGGCAGCAGCGTGAGCGCAAGATTGGCTCCCCCGTAATTCGCAGATTCTTGATGTGCGGATGCGGAGTAGTCCGTGACTAGCCCTGGGCCCCATACCTGTTATTCGCGTTCAAGGTGAGGTTGTGATCGAGCCAAGAATTACAGTTCGCCATTTCAAGGCCAAAACACGTTCGAGGAGCTCGCTAGAGCTGAACATCCATTCCCACACACGCATTTACCTGAAAAGGTTCCCCGGGTTTATTGTAGTGCGATTACGGTTCGAGGTACTTTAGAACACACTCATTTGTGATGAAAATGTGCTTCACACATATGATTGTACATGGGATTTATCTTGCAATTTTTACCGATTGCTTGGATTTCAAATTGCAGTACTGATTACAACTATGTAATGAGATCCAAACATAAATAAGAAAATATTTTCCAGTGACAGGGGAACTGCTCATCTCTGGAACACTAACGCAGAATAATTATCGAACTAGCCCAGCTTCCATTCAACCCAGACGATAGCTCGTGAAAACAGAAACGAGCGAGTAATTACAGCATCTGCATATGCCTCGAAGCCACGCTTGCAGACAATTTTTAAACATGGCTCATAAATTTTCTCCAACAGCTGAAATTTAGCTTGCCTATCGGCTACCATATCCACATTTCTTCACAATGGATTTACTTCAAAGAGAGAAAGGGAAGAATACAACAGTAATAGTTGCAAGAGGGGAAGAAAAATGAAAATACAAGATGATAAAATTTTATTCCTATTTGTGCGCTATTATATAGATTTTCTCTAGCTCATAAGTGCAGCCCACGGCCACGCCAATCAGACACCTGTAGAAGTTTTATCAAGATAGTAGAGACAACATCAAATCACTGATAAGGGTATGGTAAATCAACAGTGTTGCTCCAAATTGATTTCACTGATAATAAGGAGGATGAAAATCAGTGTCAGTTCATTAAAGACACGTCACAGTTAGATCCCTTCAAATCTCGGTCACAGGCTCGCACCAGTGTGGAAAGTCTTCAGCTTTGAAAGTGAAAAGAAGTGATCAAATGCTTGAAAGTTTCGGTCTCAGTACCCTTGCATAACTCACTTAAAATGAAGTAATGTTAATCGTAATGACGTTCAGTGTATGCACAATTTATAAACAATGTATGTTTCCGTCAACTCAGTAGCGTAATTGATCTTAGTCTATTTTCTGATATTAGTTTTGTTACGATATGAAAATTTATGAAAGAGGACTGCATAGAACATACTACTTGTTTCAAACTTTTGCTAATAAGCACTAACTCTAAATCAAGAAAACAATTACTGAATTCAGAAATAATTTCTATGTCCTCACCGATTAAAAAAAATGAACTTTTTCTAATAAAATTTCATCGGTTTAGTCAAACGAACAAAGAAACCTGCAAAGCATAACAGAAAAAATTTACGTACGTATTCCACTTCACATCCGTTCTCGGGTGTATGGTAACTGTCACGAGAACTTATGCAGCTCACACACTCCTTCAAATGCGCACATGCTTCTTAAAATGCATTTATAGCTATCAACTGAAGTTCGCTATGAGCATCAACCTTAAAAACTAAGTTTACATGGTCGTTCACACCTTTCCTGTCAGACTAGCAGGAACAGGCACATCCAGATGCATATTCCAGCATCAGTTTCGTGTTTCCATTTACTTCAGTTTAGAACAGTGGAGTAGTCGCTATAAAAACAACGCATCCAGCATGGTGAAAATGAAGAGCTTTTCGCATTAGTCACGGCAGTCTGTACCGGTCGGCAGCTCTAGGAACCGTGCATCAAGATGCTACTATAAACCTGGAGAATGGTTCGTTGGACCTTGTTTTTGTGCTGAGCGCCAGATCAGGCGCCGACCTTAGCACCTCATTCTAAGCCAGCTTCACCTGCGCATCTTCCAAGGTTACGCAGTGTGATCCTGTTCTCAAAAGCATTTGTCGACCTCCGCCATCGCTGGGGTCAGCGACAGACGACAGCCGAAGGAGGTACAAAGGAGAACGCTTGTCGCTCATTTCTAACGATCATGTGTAATTATCTCCACTGAGATTTATTCCTTTTAATTCCAATTGGATCTCAAACATCGTTAATCGAAACTGTTTTTTGGGATAAAGTCTCGACGAGACTAAATGCTCACTCCAAAGCCGAAATTCTCGCTCGAGAACACGCCTCAAAAAGATGCGCCACATCTTCATGCGTACTCTCAACACTCAATGTCACAGGTTGAAGTCCAAAAATTCTTAACACTTAGGGCTATTTTGGAATGTTCAATACAATAATAGAAAGGATAGAATTCCCTATTCATGATTTGAAAACTATTGTTAGCTGATACACTGTGCATACGTCAGCTGTGGCCCACTCTGTGATCAACACCAAGCGTGCAGAAGCCAAAAGTTTGCAGGTTGTCACTACAATGTTAATTATTTAAAACTTGAAAAAGAAATCACAAGAAAACAGTTAAATTTCTTTAGTTAGGTGATGCATTTAATTGAAATCCCATAATTTAGCAGCCGATATGTCATCAGCAGACAATCAGATTAACCTCTGGTATTTGTGATTGTGTTGTGTGTGCATGCAAGACCAATGACCCCAAATCTACGCACACCAGCCTGGCTAAAGGCCGAGAGTTTGCGAGTGGAGTTGCGAGTGAGCGAGAGCGTGCAACACGAGGCTGTCCCCTCTACATGAAACTGTCCTCAGATACTGACCAGTCTTTCGAACCTTTACCGTATTTATGGATTTCAAAATCCTTTTTTATAAGTATACCTCAAGCTTTTCCTAGAAGCTAAATGCAGCGTTATTGTCAATAGGTTCTCTTCTGTAGTACAACGAAATGCTATATAAGTTTTCACTTTAACTCACCTAACATCAAGGGCGGGGATGATTCCATGCGTGAATATTCAAGTCCCTCCAATGTGTATCTGCAGGCAGGAATGTGCTATGATTTTCCAAGGGTGCCTTCAAAACCGTAACAAGTCCCCGTTCTTTCGGTACCTCAACGCTCACGTCGCAGTGTTCACAAGCAAGCAATGCAAAATATTGTGTAGTGATTCGGGGTTCAAATCCACCATTAGGCCAGTCATAAAAATTGTAAGTTTCAACAAAAAAGGCTTACTAATTAGTGATTCAATGAATTATTAAAAGTTTTTCACTCACGTTTTGTCAATTACATCGAAACTAGTATGAAAAGAAAAGTCTTTATCAAGTTGGGTAAAATTTCTATACAACACAAGTTTTTAAGCATGTGGTATCGACCGTCGTGAGAAAGTGTATTTAGAAAATTTCATAGACTAGTGTTCATATTGCGCTGACTGCCTCCCAAGGTATTGGCCTAGTGGAAGCTCGGTAAATTCCTAAAATAGGTTAGAACGTAGCGGAAAATACAAATGAAGTAAAATAGCAGTTGGTATTCACAAGATCTTACCCTTGCCTGGCGTCGACACAGTAGTCCTCTGAGGAGAAACGTAAATTATCTCTTGAAAGATACACAGTTCCGTCATCGAGCAGATAGAAATTTTCTTCCTCAGCGTCCACCGGGTGACAGAGAGGTTCGCCGAAGACCACTTCGTAGGGGGTGTCTTTGCTGACGGGAACCATGTTGTCGTACCAGGACGATTTGTGGAAGTGCGGCTTATAAATGTAGTCGTACGACAGCGGCTCTCGGCAACCAATGGACACCATGTCAATGATTTGGTTGTGTGGGCAACATTTTCGAATGCAGTGCTTATTTTTCTTGGTGCAGGTGTTGTGGTGAAGCACGTGCGGATCGTCGTAGCAAAATACGGCAAAGTAATCCGATTCATTATTAACGTCCGAAAACGTTGGTCTGTCGATGCAAAACTCACTGTTTTTGTAATACTTTTGAACTGAAAAATTCTCATGAGAGACAAACAGTTTTATTTCATGAAGAAAATGCATCAGCTGAACGTGGTTTTTCGAATGCTTTCCCAACTTGACTCCGAAAATAGTTTCACCTTGCAGGCAAGTTGGCAACCCACGTTTGGACGACAGATCAACCCCAAAGCGCAAGAGAGCTTCGTCCCGCTCAAGAGGAGGCTGGAATGAGATCGATTCATTACTCTGATATAAACTCGAATTCATTGTTTTTTCAGTCGGATCCTCAACGCATTGAAATCGTTTGTCGTCAAATGTGTACCTCCCGCCACAACATTTCCTAATATACGGAGGCAGAAGGCAAGCCATAGCCACCCACTCTTTTATTCCATTCGGGTATTGAATGTATTCGAGGCAATACTGATCTGGGTCGATCAGGGTATTATAGAACTCGTGCCGTATTTCACCAGAGAGTAGGAGTATGAACTCTTTCTCAGTCATATGGACAATTTGCCGAGGGAAACTGCAAGTCAAATTATTAACCTTAACTGAAGCAAAAGAAGACTCTCTGACAGACATTATCTCATTGTAAATAGGTCTGACAAGCACATCTATCACGGTGGCATCAAAAGCAGAACACATATGGCCAGCCTCATGTAAAACACTAACCTGATTTTCAGGACAGTTGCATTTCCTTAACATTAATTGAGAAAAATTGACTAGAGTCAAGGCCATCTGTTCCGAGAAAATTGGAACTCCAAGCGTTTCATTAACTACGCCGCTATGCTTCAACTTCCTGCGCGTTTCAGAATCTCCTAAGTATATTTTTGTACTATTGTCGGTTTGATTACTCTGTGAGGCTGCAGTTCTGTATTCAACGAGATCAGGGTTTCGTAAGACAGAGGAATTAGAGTTTCTAGATTCTCTTTCTTCATCGCGTGGAAGGTCATGTCTAGAAAGATTATCTTCGATGGTGAACCTACGGATTCGATGTAGGAATCTGCCGGAATTAGAGGAATTTTTTTCCCGATTGTTTCGCAACTGATTCTCTAAACTCTTATGCTGAAGACCATAGGGATTAATCTCAGAAATCTTGAAGTCTACACTTGACGATGTTTGCTTCTGGTGAAAAGTGTTCGTTCCAAACCTCACAGGCTGAGCGTTGAATTGACCTTCGCTTGTCGAACGCTGACTTCCATTTTTATTAGTTCGGTCAACATACAATGTTCTCCCGCTGAAAAACTCTTCTGTTTTCCCGGAAATGGCATCGGATCTTGAAGCCTGAGTCATCACCATTGCTGTGGTCACCGCCGTCACCACAAATATGAATTTTCCTAATTTTAACGCAACTCCCCATCTCCGCACAAATCTCATCGTCCTTGCTTAAAATTGTTCATTTCAGCGTCCTGTTTCTGAAAAGGAAGTACACATTATCATGTATTCAGCTGGTAGCTAAAATCAACTGTATTTATTCCACATTTGTCAGTCACGCATAATAACGCCAAGTACAGGAAAACCATTTCTTTAGCGGCCAGTGATTATAATACAGGGAGCGAGGGTTATTTGAGGATATTCTTAGTACGGTAAGAAAACAATACTATTTCCGTATTATATCCGTACTCTTTACCCCGAACCAGAGCCGAAATTTTCAAAACACATCGAAAATAGAGTTGTGTAAATACTTATGTCCAGGCATTGTATGCTCTGTGGCAAATTTAGAGAAACACCAGCACTGTCTCGCATATATCAGTGCTAATAATTCTACTACTTTATTCTACAATAAGCACCTGATGCTGTTGGGACCTCAAAATATGATCAAACACTTTCAGGAAATTAGCATAACAAGAATTCGAAGCAAATTTATCGATAATTCAACATCAACTCGTTTTCGCTTGAGATACCGACTGTAGCACCTACACGATTCAACACGGCAATTTTGACCCCGTGCAACACCGAATGGAAATGTACCGTGAAAAATCCCAGCACAACGCTCTATTTGCCCCGATGCCAGGGCTCGCTCGGACCACAAACGCACTCACAGTTTTGCTTGTTCAGTTAACTGAGGCGCGCACCCAAACCTACAGTCGGGGACGGCCCCAAATTCCTGGAAGAGATGAAATTCTTAGATCGACGAGACTCCGCTCTTGACCAAACACAGACTCTGCTCCTTGCTTTGTATGATCCTGCTAGAGGAAAAAGGTGCTATTTCACAGCCAATATTCAGTACCATTGAGCAATTTCATAGCAAAGACATTATATATTTGTTTCTAGGAAATAAATGATCATAATGAGAACCTGGCTCGTTCCTACTCAATAAGTGTAAGGCTACACAATTCAGAGGACGCGATGATGCAGAACTTGTAATAACGTTGACCGGAAATGCACGCTCGTTTCAAGCAATGTAAACATTCGTTTAAAACACTAAAACGTCTACAGATACCCAGTGCTGATCGTCAAGAGAATAAAACGATGCCTCATATCCGATTAGAAACATTCGATGCCAATAACCCATTTATTCAATTGCCTAAATAGTATTAAATATTTATCATTGTACAAAATTGTCGTCTTTATGCGATCCGAGATTGGTGCTGAACTTCGGATCTATGCTTGAACGATATCTACTAACCAGACCCCAACAGACCCATCATATGTGTGAGCAAAATTATTAGTCTAGCGGACTATTCTTTTATTTTGTTCACTAAGTATATGTAAAAACATTCATATAAGTAAAGAGACATTTTTCTATGTAAACGCTAACGAAGGGTCCGCTAAATGTGCTTGACGGATTAAAACTCTTTTTGTGTTTTTTTTTACAGGCTCGTACTATTCTGATTAGGTTAATTATAGCACACTTTTTAACGACAACTAACTTAGAAGGGTCACAAATTGTCCAAGGCCTAACTCGAGCAGTATCACTTCACACAATTTTAAATGTCACTTTGTAAAACAGCTTGGCAATAAACGAAGTCGCGCTTGGTTCTTATTACGACGACAACTGGACGTTCAAGATCATTGTTGGAATTCTTGATTTGAAACCCCGTCATGGGTGACTTGAAATACACTCCCACCTCGTCGGCAGGTAAAGGGCAACTGAGCGGTTGACTCCTGCACTACTTGCCTGACCAGCTTTCAGCTGCTTCTGTCGGTGCCTCGCGGCACGGGCGCTGGGAGGACGGGCCCCACCCAGAAGGTACACATTGTGGTTGGCACCGCGGGCGTCGGTAGGATACCGGCAATCGATCCTCAACATACATAACGAATTAATTTTAAGCATCATTTGATTTTTGCGCCACACACTTAATTTCAGGTATTTAAAATATGTGTTCAAACGTTTAAAGGGCATATATTTCGAAAACTTGAAGGTAAAATTTATGAACACAAGTCAAGTAAGTGGTGCTGAAAAGAAGTACGATATGTCTCGAAGATCGCCTGCACTTTGAGAGTCGGGGCATAAAACCATTGCTCAGATAAACGGGGAAGTTGTACGTTAGAAAAATGAAATGAAGTAATTTTACATCATTAGTAGTTTATAAGAAACGGTCATCGGATGCATAATTTTAATATAATGCTGTCTTCAATTTAATATGTATACCATATTAAGCTTCAGTCGACGACAAGAGGCTTAAACTTGAGGAGTTTTACTGTACGACACATAACTCTGCTTTGGATATAGGACGATTTCTAGGAAATCTAAGTGCTTTGTTACGATGCATAACAGCACATGTTCACCCTAATCATTTTCATAGTAACTCCATTGGTTCAAATTGTTAAATAGGTCGTTCCTTCGAGGTGGTTTTGTTACAGCCGAATTAATAATACACGGTAGTGTGGTAAATAGGATACTGAATTGTGTATTGTAAAGGGATGTGACTTAAAACAAATTGTTTCATTTGATAGAATACGGCATGATAGAATTTTGGATGGCACAGTTTGATTATGAATATTTGATTTCAAAGAAAACTATGGGAAATATTTGTGACCCATTACCAGCTTCATTTGGAAAATAACATTCATTTCAAGAATATATGTCTCGATCCTCGTCATTTAATAATGTTAATTGAGGAATTTGAGATTGAGGGCACAAATCAGTAGTTCAGTCGTATTACAACTCTAAATTAAATTGAATTATACAGCTCTCATTCTGGAAAAATAGGAACAGGTTCAATTTTTTGCTATAATTTTAAGCCTATCTTATGCACAAGAGATTCAAAATTTTAATGAGCTATCTTTATACTGTAATTGATAATTTGAAGAGGCATGTTAAAATATTACACAATAATTTTGGCAAATATTTTACTTTATGCAGCTACGCATCGAACTAAAAATGATAATTAAAAGTTTCATCGTGATTTTACACGTGACTTTAGGATTGTGGTCTTATAAAGGGAGCTTAAATATTGCTTTTTATATCTACGAGGTATTGCCTTTTTAGCCTCATATTCCTCACGCACCTATAGTTATTAGGCATTGAAAAACCCAACTATGTACTGTATGTCAACTTTGTTTAAATTAATAAAAAAACTTTATGAATTACAATTTTATATTGAAATTAATATTGAAACATAATTAACAGTTATGTGTTGTACTTTTTGTTTCCTTGTTTGGAATTCACACCTTGTTTGTTAATTAACCTTGTTTGGGCTCCGTGGCATAGTGGTGGTCTCGTAAGGACCTGGGTTCCATACTCGGTTCAGGGAGGCATTTTCACGTGACTGTGGAGTACTTCCCTTGGAAAAAGAAGCTTAAACCACACATTCCTCTTATCTCCAACCACACCAGTAGTTGTAAGGCATTTAAAACCCAACAGTAAAACGTG
>VOMN01063433.1:0-10551 GCA_014899125.1 Orchestia grillus
GGGTTGGACCGCCATAGTTAGCGACAAACTAATCGCTACACGATCGATTGGAGATGTTCGCTAGGGGCTCATTTAGCGAACCTCTAGGTGAACCCCTCAGGGTTTCTTTAATTTACTACTTTTCCTTTTTCTTCTTGGTGACGGTTTCGGTCGTAGGTCCAGCTAGTGCTGTCATGTCGAATTTACTAGCCACTGTTGCTGCTCGACTCAGCCTCTGCGTCGGTCTCACTCCTTCAAAAATGTACTTTGCACTGCACAAAAGAAGTACCGTACTGGCAAAAAAAGTGTTATTTCTACCCCCCCCTCCCCCCTCATTTGCTCCATTTAAACCGAGAAGGTTTGAGTAAAAATATTTTCTACCTTCGAAATCCTTGAAAGTTCAGAGTAAAGCAAGAAAAATTCTTAATGTAATAAGAGAAGCTAAGCGAACAGCAAATATGCTGAAAAAACAAAAATGACATAGAAAATCCTAGAAAATTATAGGGACTGAACAGAAAACTCACCTCAAAAGTTCGCTCATTTGAAAAAACTTTTATTGGGAAAAACTGAAAATTCAAGATCATCCAAAAAATTTTTTGTTCTAGAAATTCGAGAACATAAAATATTGGAAAATAATGGGCACAGAGAAGTCCGTTTAGCTGTGAATTTCCTCCTGGAATTCGAAAATATATCCTGTGTTACTTGAAAACCAATCTGTTCTTCCTTTTTGTTATTTTACTGTTATGTTATGAATTTTTCTGATCATCTCGAATTGGTGGAGACATTCGACGTGCAAATTTCATATTAAATAAGCATTTAAATAAAATTTCTCGACTCAAATAGATTCAGTTGCGGGAAAACGTAACCTTACAATGAAGGTTCTTAAGAAGGTGATGTGAAACATCTTGTTTCCATAAAAGTTTAATAAAAGCTAGAACTTTTGAGCGGTTACAGCACTCATCCTCCGTAGAAACGTCATTTACTCCAGGGTGAGGATTATTGGACCTTACTTTTTTTGAAGAGGGAGGAACCGCAGTTACTGTGACATCAGCGCTCTACGTCGAAATGTTAAACAACTTTTTTGTTAAGAACTTGAAAGGCGTCGAATGAGCATGAGAGAAATATGGTTCCAACAGGACGGCGCCACAGCTCACACGGGAGAGCCTCCGTTGAAGTGGTGCGACAAATGTTGCCGCAGGACTTGTCATTTCAAGATTTGGTGATGTTCATTATTCCTCTCGCTCACCCGATCTGTCGATGTACGACATTTTTGTGGGGCTACATGAAACCAAGAATATACATGACAAAGCCCCGCACAATCGATGACCTAAACATTACCATTCGTCAGGAAACTGAAGCTGTGCCGATTGAAATGTTGGAGCAAGCTGTGCGTAACTTTCAGGAGGGGATTCAAATTTGTGTTCGGCAAGAATGATGTCTTCTCCGAAACATTTTTCGAACCTAATTTTTGAGGCGTGTAGATTAAAAAAATCGAGTAATTGTTCTATTACTGAATGCTGTTTGTTTAATCAAACCAAGTTTCATTTATTGAACTTTGAAAAACGTGCGTTTGCTCTGCTCCACCCTGTACAAAAATACGATTTCTTCTGGTGGAATATTAACATTTCTCACTCCCTTTTCTCGTAGCTACGCTGTTCAGTCGTAAGATGGCTTCAATTTTTCCCAGATAGTATTGAACACGCTCTGTAGCTGCAACGCTATTTTCTCATTTTAATTTCCTCCAAGTGAGAAGTCTATGCGACAAGCTGCAAGACAGTCGATGATTGGAACTTCAGTTTCCCTTCCGCAGAACGGAAAGTAATCAGAAAGTAAGGTATGTATTTCTCCGATGTCCCTTTAAAAAGCTGATGGTGTTCAGCGCCAAGCATGTACATGACGAGGCATCGTTCCAAGATTTTTGACCGTTGCACGCAAGATGCGAAAACATAGTCTTGATACTCTTGTTTTGTCTTTTTGTTGCTCTATTCGCTTCTGGATGACGCGCAGTTGTGTTGTGCCACTTGATGTTTAATTTTTCACGAAATTCTTTAAACAAGGCCGATGCAAACTCGAGGCATTTGTTTGAAGTACTCAGGGTAAGGATTTTTATCGATGCGTATGTAGTCACAAAGGGGTGAACATTCTTATCTCTTCCTTAGTTGTTTTGCTCCGGAGTAGGCGTTCTGTCACTTATTTACTGAAAAGATCAACTACAGTTAACATCCTTTAAACTTTTGTTCTATGCTCGGAAGTGTCATTTCCATTGGTCTACACCTACTTTCTCCAGTGGCTTGTCAATGGTATGAAAATTTCCCAAACAACAAAAATATTTCAATTGTTGATTATTCTGGGATTGCATACAAGCGCCAACAATTTTTCAAATATCGTTCATCATTTCTATCCAAAATATGTACTCCAACAACCGTTGGCAAGTTTTGGTACAGCCCAAGTAAGTTCCTAAATTTTTATCGTCGGCTAATGTGAGTGGAGCTTCAAGAGTCTCGGGAATTACAATGAATTGTCTCGCCCTATCCGGTTTCTTCTCAAGCCTTTGATAGCATGGAATTCCGTCCTCAGTGAAGATGTTAAAATTAAATGCATGAAGAAGTACCTCGCTGGACTTATTACCTTCAACATAATTTAGAACAGGACTCCAAACAGAATCTCTTCGTTGTAAGTCTCGCACGTTCTTTTCCCATTACGTGTTCCGCTTGTTTCACGTTCGACGTGTCGCCTATCATCAAGGTCAGGAAAACTGACGTTCTCATTGTCCTGTGGTGCATTTCTTGACAATGTGCCTGGAACGATATTTCGCGTGCCAGGGAGGTACGCTCTTCACTCAAAAGCAACGTCAATGATATGTGTCATAACGAAATGTGTCCGCAGAGGAGCCAGCGTTATGATACAAGTTATTGATGGCTGGATGGTCGGAAAACAAAATGCGAGCAATACTTGTCCTGTGATGATGATGAACCTCTGGTGCATACTGAAGTGAGTTACTTCATTAAAGAAGTCTCTAGAGGCTTCTTGGCAACACCTCGTCAAAGCGTACTTTATTTGGTGGGATATGGCTTCTGCTTCCTCAAGGAGCCAAGGCAAAGAGTGCGTTGTCGCCAGAGATGGATTTTTGTTTTGCCCACCATCGATTGAAAAGTTCTATTACATTGACACACAGCGTCCCAAATTAGGATGATACTTAGCAAATGTTCTCCTGCTTGGACTCCGTAACCTAGAGAAAGCTGAGCAGAAAAAACAAAGTTTCTCCCGACATCAATCAAGGAAGCTCGCATGTCGGCTTAATTGGCGTTTGGTAAGCTAATTCTAGTTTTAAATGCTGCAGTGGATGAGGTCATTGTAGATTTTACTGCAAAACTTCATCAGTCGTGAGTCTGCAATCTATAACTAATACTCATCATTTACTGTGATTTTCTTTCAGTTATGATTGATAGAATTTATTTCATAAATCGCGTATCCATAAGCGAGCTTTAATGTGCGGTAGAAAGTCATAGTTTAATTTCTGAATGAATGAAAAGTGTTTTACGAATGACCTAGAGCGGTTTTTTTCCGGTATAAGTTTAAAATTTGGTGTTGATGCTAACTTTGTCGTCTAAGAGATGCTTATATGGTTGAATTTTTGGTTATGTTAATAGGAGCTCTATCAAAAGTTTCTGTATGTTCACAATAAACCATATTTTTACGCATGTTTCTTGAACACTATTCTGTGCTTCATTCAGTTGCCAATTAGTGACTGTTTTGATGAAAATTACATCACGATGAGAATTGGAATAGCCTTCGCTAACAAACCCAGGTAATCAGCTGTGGATGTCCGTTCATATATAGTCCTCGTCAACAGTCGAGATATTGCTCGCGTTTGTGCGCAGACTTACACTTGCTCACTGCTATTTTGACTCTCGTCTTTTGAAATTCATGAAAGACTTCTCTGAGATTCTCTCCGTGAGTTTCACAGTTCATGGAGCTGACGTATAAACCTTCCAAATTTATTGCAGCCAATTTTTAGAGCTGCTTCTGACAAATATGGCAAATCATGTGTCGGGATTCTGACGTCTGAAATTGGTCCCATTGGTAGACGAAAAAGTACCCAATCAATGGTTTTGATACAGAAAGCTGTGTATTACCCTCTCTCCTTCTTTAAGTTCAATTTAGTAGAACTATGATTTTGCATCTACGATTGAACAATACTCCTTGCCAACAACATTCCCCAAAGCTTGCAAATGTTTCCAATTCGGTCGTGCTTATCAATTATGCTTGCATTCACTTCTCTCAGGTCAAGACAAACTTGGTGTCCGCTACCTTGTTTCTTGACCAGCGCTGGAGGACAACCCAAACGCTAGTGCTCACTAGAACTTCGTGCTCTACTTTCGAGGATTTCAGTCTCTTTCTTCTCTGTCATCTCCTGACTCGCGTAGGAAATGAGCCACATTTTTGTGCAATCTGTTTACAGACACAGAGAGAAATCTATATTTTACCTACTTCTCGTGCCCTACATTTATATTAAAGTCCTCAGCACTAATGGTTTGGCGGTATTCCTTTCACAAGTCCTTTACTTGTTATTGCTGTCCATCGTTGAGGCGACTCTAATCCATCCCTTAAATTCTCAGAATTCTTTACATTTTCCTCGTATCGAGGAGTTATTGTTGACATTGTAATCACCTTGCGCGGGCAATTGGTTTTCAGTTTTGTCTTACCAGGTTGCAACGACAGCCTCTTCATTAACCATCATATCTTCAGCGAAAATGGGTTCAAGACTGACATGCTCACGTATCCAATGTATACCTTGTTCATGTGCCAACATATGACGACCATTTCTTCTCCGACCTTAGCACCGCATGTCGCCCATTGCACTCCGATCTGCTCTGCTTGTCACAACGGGTTACGTGCGAGGTGGCAGCTCCACATCTCCTCTTACGGAGATTGGGGTTTCTGTTTTATTTGCGTACAGGGTTTCAGGCGCCATCTCGCCTGACATTGTGAACATTTTAATGCCTGTATCGACCAGGTGAACAGTTTCTCAAGCGAAATGTATTTCAATCCCAGCCTTTGCCACCTCTTCCATTCCCAGCAACATCTTTTAAAGAGACGCGTTATAATGTAGAACAAAAATTAGCTGGTCTACGCATGTGCTGCCAAACGTAAGCTTCAGTTTCACTTCCTCCCAAACTGGTAATGGTTCTTATCAGAGCATTTTCGATTTTATCGATTATCCCTTGATTTTTGCCTTTCTTAGCCATTTCACAGATTCCTCTTTAGTCAAGGTTACTGAAGTTCCCACTATCAGCAACGCAATCATAATTTCTCCATTGATTGCATAGGCTGATGCTAGGATTCACAAACCGTTTGCGTGGCTGCTCCATTCGTGTTTTGAATTAACGACGCGCATTCTGCATTCCATCCTGAAGTGCCCTATTTTCTCTCACGTCAGGCATGGTGGTGGTCAGACATTTGTAAAGTTCGCGTCTGTCGACGTAGATTGCCGCCGAGTGCTTTGCCCAGCATGGTCGTAATAACTGCTCGCTGCTCAGCCTCTTCGAGTCCAGCTGTGCTGGGAAGCGGGGCTCTTCGAATACGAGGCGCATAGAACGGCGTGTACGGGACGCCGTGGTTCATTTTGGTATGTGGGTCAACTGCCTGTCAATTTTTTGGTGCTTTCTTAGGTTTGTTACTCGGCCCAATTACTAACGTTCTCTTAAGCACAGCTTGAATATCTTGAATATCTTGAAAATGTTAGGGTCCTTATGCCCTGGCCACACTGGGGTGCCGCCGGTTTGTGTGCATGGTGTCNGGCGGCCTATCAGGGACAGCTTGTAGGAAGTTATCCAGCACAGTTACCAACGTTCTCTTCTCAATTCCGTTACGATTCGGGGGCCGTCTTAGGTCTCACATCGCCTTTAAAATTCCTAGAACTGTATGTTGTTCCTTAATCCTAGGTATATCAAAGCTACCAATAAGAGCTCACAACCTCCTCTATACTGTTAAACAAGTTGTTCATCCTGCTAATATCTGCTACTCCCCTCTCTTTCTCCCCCTGTTTCTGCGTAATCCTTTTGTGAAGGCTTTTGTTAGATGCTCCTCTACATCGCCCACTTCTGGCAGCCTCTTCTCACGTTCCTGTGAATCGGTGAGAGTTTGAAAGACTTCTTTGCAGTCATGAGATACTCGTCCCTCGAGTGTAAAACAGAGCACCTTTAATTGTTTCCTTTTGTTTAAATGATCGCTGGCGCATTTTTTCTCTACCATGAATGAGTCCACATTATCTCCCCTCTGGAATTCACCATCAAAAACGGCGATGAAGTTTTGTATTGCCATCGTATTTATATATATCACTGAGACTTGAGTTTCATCACTGCCATTCAGGGTATGCATGCAGTTCTGAGTTTCATTGCGAGCCGTTTGTTCACTATCACTTTTTTCTTGTAAGTACGCTTTTAAAAATAATCACATCATTGAGTAACTTGCTATTAATGCGAAATTTTCACACTTCTCGCTTTGCTCGATCGTTTTTAAACTCTGTTTCGTACATTAAGATATCCACTATGCATTGGTTTTTTCATGTTCACTGTTATGATAAGCTCCTTGGAAAACTGTCAGTCTCTTGTGTTTTTTCCGAGCTCTAATTATTTACGACGTTCATCAATCGGTTTTGAAATTTGTGACCGAAGTTTAGGTTATGTACTAGCACTGAATAGGTATCAGTCTTCAATCAGAGCTGGCATCGTATAGACATATTTCTTAGTTACTTCACAACGATAAATGAAGTTCAAACGTCTCGAAATAGCAAAAAAGGGGCTATCAAATTCGGTTGCGTTACGGGACACTAGTGAACGCAGTAGCAGAATTCGCTGGGGTTTCATGCCGCGCTCTAATACGGGTCTGCCAACAATGGAAACAGTCCGGTACATCCGGTAATTCAAGGGAAAATTGTGGTCAAAGGAAAATTCTAACCGATAGGGCCGTGTGTCTTGAATTGTTGACCGGAATTGCTTTGCGTCAAGAATGAAACTACTGCGAAACATCGTAGGCTCTTCTCCTGCTGTTTCTGAACGAACTCTTCGTTGGGGGCTCCATGCCAATGGATTTTTGTAGCAGAGTAGCTCGTAAACGGTCATGATGGGTAACTCCTGCTTACAAGACCACTCGTTTAACCTGGTGCCGAAACACAACCCCACAGGACTGTAAAGGAGTGAAATATCATGTGGTCAGATCAATTACAATTATGTCTCTTTAGCAGTGGTGCCGCCCATCATGTTCATCAAAGACCTCATGAAGCCTTCAACGAAGCCTAAGTGCAACCAAGTAGCGACACAAGGAGAAGGAGGGCTTTCATGTTCTGAAGCTGTTTCAATTACACAGAAATACGTCTCTTAGATGATGAGGTAGGCCTATCCGTCAAACAGAACCAGCATGGTTATATTGAGCTAGCTGCTAGGTAATCATGTTTTGCCATTTGCACAATATTTGAAATAAGAAAGTCATGTTTCTTCAAATTCAAAATTAGCGGAAGAAGATGGGTTTGAAATTTTATGTATTACCGCTAATGACTTAGATTTGAACATTTTAGAATCCTAATACATAGCAAAGGATAAACCAGTTTTACGTAAGAGAAAAAGTTCATTTCCACTGCAAGTTTTTACCTGAATATATAGCAATTTTTCAACAATATAAGATATTGTTTTTTGAATGGTTTTGTTTTTATTTCTTCAGCAATGACTTACTGAGGATAGGGCTGGTCTCCGAAACGTTTAATTATTTACTTCTTGATGCTTTTAGTTTTTACAGTGCGTGTGGTAAAGTTTATACAATGTAAATAAACAAGTAAACGAAGAAGAAATGTTTCACTTTGTGTGGTCATCTTCGCCTTCAAATTTTTAAATCAACAGAGCGAATGAACACAGCTGTGCAACTGGTTACATTGCACATGCAACTTAATCCAACATTTTATCGTATTCCTACTTCATGGAGTAGCTCTTACTTAAAAAATTGTAAATATATTCACTCGAGATCTTCTCCCCTGCGTTTCACGAAATTATGAGTAGCTAATAACGTCATACTCATACTTTTCACCGAACAAAATCGGCTGGTTTCTTGTGTGAAATTATTATTTACTAGCAATTTTTGGTAATTCCTCCCTCTTACAATACGTTTCTACAAATACCCCGCGTAAGTCCACCTGCTAAAATTTGGTCAGCAACTGTGCCTCGCTCCGCCATTTACAAATCACCGCAGCAATTACCTTTTTTAAGTTTATTTATTGCTAGCACATTACGCTCACTAAAAACATCAAAACATATCGTACAAAAATAATGGACGTTTATAACAGTGATGCACGAAACGTACACAGAAGAAACCGTAGAAAATTTATGCACCCACGTCTAAAATTACACCAAAATGACATTGTCTTTTTGTACACAGAACAGGACACACGTTTAACATTGTTACCTTGTTCAAACAATTCCAAACGGAACACCGTACGCTCCTCATTTGCTCTCGTGTTCTAAGATTGTTTTAACTTTTGAACACCAGATTTTCAAGACGGCCAGTAATCCACACATTAGTGTCACTGCATGAGCTCGTACACAAGCACATGTACTCGCATTTTATATTAGGAAGACATATTAATGAAATTGATAGCTAAACTTTGGATGTGCTGAAGGGTGTGTGCCGGGAGGACGTTTCGTGTTAGATAGGCGTCCCGGTTTGGCTTAGTGATCATGATTCGGTTACGAATTGACACATACGGTATACATATTACTAACTTATTTGCTTATTTGCCTAATGAATCAAAAATGCAGTAACAAAAACAGTACCTTTTCATTATTAATCACCATACCACGAAAGACTTCTCATGAAAATATCAGCCTAAACTACTTTAAATTGCTGGAAAAGTAAACATTTCTTCACTTGTAAGTCAATCAATTCAGTCAATTAAGATGACAACAAATTATAAAAAGGATCTCAAAGAGAAGAGTTTATTTAATTCTCGGTGAGCAATTAACATTTCTTTTCTTCTGTCGTAGCAGCGACAACTCTGCAGCATCGGCGACTGCAACACGGCGCAGCGCCTCTCGCAAAAGACGACTGCGTGCAAGAGGCGCCTTGTTTGCGTGCGGCGGGTCCGGGTTCTGCTCTGCCGCACGCTAAAGGTTGAGAATTAAGAAAACTAATTAAAAGTAACTCTGTTTTTGTCGTAGAGGCTTACACGAAATCATTGTAAATTATCACTTGAATATTGACTCATGTGAACAAGCGTCATGCAATTTAAGCAAGAGATGCAGTCTGAGCGGATAGTATTGTATAAGGTGATGAAACGAAGTTTGAACAAAATTTCTAGCCTTCTCTCCAGATGTCAACCTATCGCTAACCTGACTATATGTTACACGGATAGTTTCTGGTGAGGCATCTTCTCAGTACTGCATAAGTTTGGCCTTAGGAGTATCAATATTTTTGATGATGGAGTGAATAGGCTCTGCTCTTAAGAATGCTCCACATGAGGCTTAAAGCTGGGGAAGAAGGCGGCCACAACTTCTTGTCCCTACACCAATTTTGAATATGGTTGGCCGTATGGAAGGGGAAGGGGGGCGGGGTGGCTGCATCCTGGCAAAGTGTAATTCCAGATTTCGTAAATGTTGCGAGCATTCAAGGAATCAAATTGTTCCCCAGTAAGTTCAGATATGCGCACTGGTGTAACTTTACCCCTGATGAATATGAGCTGATTCTGTGCTTGTCAAAGTCATACCACCCCAAACTATAACACAGGCCGGTTTTTGGCGCTGGAAGGACAGACGCATTTTCACAGGAATTTCTTGCTTAGTTTTGCGCATATGTAGTCATTTTAGTGGTTTGGGATTGATTACACAGTGAATAATTTTTCAAGAAGATGCTTTGCTTGACTCAACCTTTTTGCTTTTGTGCATTCAGACAGTAGTTGAGCTTTACTATTTTGGTAGGGTGATAGCTTCAGATCTTTCTTCAGTACATTTGGCTTGGTACCATACCAGATGAAGCAACTTCCCTAGTGCTTTTCTTTAGTTCCCTCCTAATTTTTCTCCAGTGTATTTAATCAGTGGGTGTGTTCTAACTGACTGATTTGGAGTACTTCGTATTCTTGGCAGGTGCGATCCTGTCTCTGCAAGGTGTTTCAAGACCTTACAAATGCCTGATCTGCTCACATGAGGCTTGAGGAGTCTAAAAATTTCACGAGATTTCTTTCCTGCCAGATGCAGTGTACTGATAGGTTTGCTCATTTTGCTTTTAAGTACTAAATACGGTAGGTAAAGTTCTGAAAAATTAAACAAAAATTTTACGTGATACAAATAAAAAAGTTAGTCAATATTTATCAAAAATTTAATTTAACAAGTTGTTTAATGATGTGTACAGCTCGCTTGCTCACCCTGTAGAAAGGGATTTTGCCGAACGCTCAGGTCCTCAGGATACTGCAAATGAAAAAAAACTTAGGTTTGCTCCCTACAGTTCATATTACTCCAAGAGTAACTTTGGGTTATGTATTACAGTGGCTCGAGGCAGGCGTGTACTATTGGGGCTCGAGGCAGGCGTGTA
>VOMN01063438.1:0-19642 GCA_014899125.1 Orchestia grillus
AGAAGTCATAGAACTTATTCGGGCCCACAAGTAGCTATGTATTAAAAAAACTGTCCATTATAATGGTGTGAGATATCCACGCTTGTAATATCTCTAAATGATGTAACACTTGTGGTTATAAATTGTTTCACTCATTTCAAAATTACTTCAATAAATCCCATCACGCATTTCTCTCTCGTAATTGGTGCTGCTCATTGTAAGTAGTAGTAGGGATAGCAGCGCTTTAGTAACTGACTATTTTGTATCGAAAGAAAAGAGACGATTTAGTATGGACTTCAGAGAAGGGGGAATATATGGTGTGTTCCCACACATGATCCCTTGCATATAGTAACAGCAAGTTAAGAGGAGAAGAAAAGATAAAATCTCATCAACGAAGAAGGCATGAAAATCAAAAGAAGTAAAATGGGCACGAAAGATAGAATTTCCGAGGGCCTAGCTAAAGCAGAGGTAACCTAACGTTTATGCCCATGGCCCAGGGGACGTTAGTCCCTATAGTATAAGATAGACAAACCTAACTAACGTAACCCTAATTGCCCATAGCCAATCCTATACTCCCTGAGGGGTGATCTTTCTTAGCGGACATCCTCCAATTCAAAAATAGTAATGTTAACAGATAGCTTTATTCTTAACACTTTAAGCGCGACGTGTCCACATGTGGTCACGCGATCNTGAAATTTTACCTGTGTGGAGAACCGCACTTAAAGTGTTAATATATTTAATATTTTGCTTAAAATGTAATTACGGATGAATTCATTGTATTACTTTTATGTATAATTTGTGGGGAAAAAAAGTTCTCAACTTAAAACTCGCCCCGCTAGAAGAAATAGCCATGTGGGGCTAAGACAAGTGCCCAGGGAAGCAATCGAGGGGTGAGCGGGAAAGGAAACCTCCCGAACGTTAGGGAATATAGAGCGTGCTTATGGAGTGCTCCTTGTTCGGTGCTCTACCAAGATTAATGCAATTTTGTGCTGTCAATTGCCGTCCGTTGCTGGAGCCTGGAAAACGAGCCTAGTGTTCTCTTTATTTTACTATCACAAATCTACTTTATTTTGTGCGACGTCGCACTTGTAGTTTTCCATTCAAATAATTTCACTAAAATAGCTTGTCGTCATGTAACCTCATTTAATTTGGTGCAGAGTGTCGGTGACATCTTTGTATTCACCTGACTGTAAGCTGCACAACTCCTAATAAGGCGAGATAAAATTTTGAGCCACTTTAACAAAGGCTTTAATGGCACCCTCTTTATTTCCTAAATGTTTTTGATTGGCCCTTAATTGTGCCGACTACTGCAAGGATCGCGCTAAATTCTGCAGATCCGTAAGTCTAGCCTAACCAGCAGTGCTGGGTCAGTGGAATCGAAGTTTATTTTTACACTAAGTGTTCATAATCTCACTTTCTAAACTTCGAACTATTACTTATAATTATATTTAAAAGAAATACACCTCATTTCGTTGTAATCACCTTTCTTGCAAACCATTGCTCCAGTTGAGTCTAGCACTCATTTTCAATTGTTTTTTGCCCCCTGATCTTCCCAGGAGGTCGCTGGTAGATTAGCTTGCTAACATTTCCGAAAGTTTGAGTTCCATTGCTATACTATTTCTAGCCTTGGACTAAACTTTCTTCAACTCTTTACCGCTAAATTCCAATCCTTAAAGGCTTCGCCCAATTCACTACATCCCGTAGGGAATTAAAATGGTTAAAGGTAATTAGGTGGTTTCTACGACTTTACACTTAATTAACTTAGATTTAGAATAAATGTCTATTTCCTCGGTCTCCTTCTTCTCAGAAGTTACTGGGACCCTCTTTTGCGTTCGCCGTTGGGACGCCATTTTTGTTGTTGGGCATTTGGACGTATTTTGATTCGGCGCCCACGGACTAAGGAGCTTCGCAGGCTCCCTTTGAATGCAGGATTTGTAATATTGCTGTATCTTGGAATAGACTGGCTAAATTTGTTCGGCAGTATTCAATGGAAGTTTTACTATCTCAATCGGTCGTAATAACCAACGAAACATCTTGAAATTCATCTATCCCCCAGTCTAGTTCAAAGACTGGAGCCCTTTGGTGGATAAATGAATTAATTCTTTCGTGTGAAAAAAAAAAATTTCAAACGTTTAATGACTGTGTGATCATAACTGCATTCCAGTGCCAACGTTGGTCTCTTAGTATTCGGTCTTCAACTAAGTTTCCGAACTTGATCTATAAAAGCAAAGGAAAATTTTTTCACGGGAAACTTAGTTTTTAGGCACATCTGGCGCACCATAATTGTTTACACTTGCTTGTCCAACAATGCAATGCTTGTCCAAATTTTACATTGTTTTGATTACAGCTCGGAAACTTAGTTGAGACCTTTTAATTATTATTTACTGTTTTCCGCCAGAGTTTCGGTTAAAGCTAACCGAAGGTGGAAACTACCGCTCTTCCTGAGCGATAAATTGCATCTCCTACCTTACCTTCTATCTGAAAAAATACAAAGGAGAACAAAGAGGCTTCCAACGATTGAAAATTTCTTTCAACAAAACTTTGTTTAATTCATTTAATTAACGTAACTGAGCGGCTCATTGGTACACAAGAAGACGAGTATTCACCACAAATCGAAACGCATTTCACAAAATAAGACTCCGCGAAACTAGACTAAACTTTGCTTAAAATTATCCCACGTGAGCTACTTAGAAAGCGAACTTCGGTTTCAAGCATCGATCACACTTAGAAATTGATACTTCAATTTTCACCACGATTTGTAAGCTTAGTTTCCAGATTTTTCATCTACTTTTAAAAAATCAATCAGTTGGCATATGTTTGAGAGACAGGTTTGAAATGAACAATTATTTTTAGTTCCACTTATTCCGCTCTCCAGATGGCCAGGCAAGCGTCTCACTTTGCCTCCAGGTCAGCCCCACGAAAGATCTTTTCAAATTCACTGATTGAGGTCACTAAAATAAACTGTTTTCTTCCAGATGTAATGAAGTTCATTCGCAATCTCCGCGTTACAGTCTCCGCCGCGTACCTCTTCTTGTCATGAGAAGATTGAGCACATTTGCCGTCAATGTACATAACTGCTTACTCGTCACAGAGAAAAAAATTTAAACACGTAACAGCTAAACTGACACTACTCATGTGTACGTGCTGTAAAAACGCGTGAGGAACATGTTGCGGGACCCACACTAAGTACACATGTACACATGCATGCAAGGTAGCGCTGCATGTAAACAAAATAGCCAGCAAGTATGAGAACGTGTAGAGTCAGCGCTGTACACACATCTGTAGAAACAAGTACGAGCACGTAAAGTGTAATACTATGCCTAGGTGTAGAGACAAGTACGAGCACGCACAGTGCAATGCTATGCCTTGGTGTAGTGACAAGTACGAGCACGTAGAGTGCAATACTATGCCTAGGTGTGGAAACAAATACGAGCACGCAGAGTGCAATATTACGCCTAGGTGTAGGAAGAAGTACGAGCAGAGCACGCAGAGTGTGACAACGGGCCTGGGGGAAGAGACAGCTGCTAAAGTAGACCTCAGCACAGGCCCCACAAGAGCAGCCCCGCACCAGGCCCTGGAGAAGCACGGCTTTGCCCAGCCAACACTCCAGCAGGGCTGGCCAAACAAAGTCGCTCTCGAGAGCCCTTCCAATATGCTAATAAATAATAGCTTTGTTCCTGCTTACTCATTTATCATAATAGAGCGCAGAAGGTAACACCATTACGAGTCGTGAGGTCGCTGATGCCCGACAGATCTTCCTACTCTGTTCCTTCGTCTTCTTCTCGAAGGCACAACACAGTGAGATCTTTTCCGTGTTCATTTTCTCTCTACCAGTCCAGGAGAACATTGAGAATCTTTTCAGTGTACTGCCATGACTCGGCTAAACCTAAACAAAAATGGCATGGCCTGGAAAAAAGGATGATGCATCATGCAGAGGCACAATGCGCAGAAAAAAAACCAACGAAAAGGTAAAGTTGTCAAAAGCCCAATTTTTACCGAGGAAATCCTTCAATTAATTTGAGATGTTCAGAGGACTCGCAGGACGTTGCATAGAAATGAAGGCATGACCAAGTTCGCAGCTCAAGAAGAAACATCAAAGATCGAACCTAATACTTGGACACATCAAAGATCGAACCTAATACTTGGACACATCAAAGCCGCAGCATGACCCGGTCTCAGAGAGCCCTGTATACTCATCCAAGGAGTAGTTCATCAAATACATTTATTTTCATTGTTTCTGTGTATTTTGAGCGAGAAAAGTTTAACTAAATGGTGGAACACTTCATTTCAATGCAATAAATGTGTATTTGAAATAAAGTACAGCAGGTGCTACAACGGTTTCTGTATGAAAAAAATTGGATTTACAGCGATTCATAATTCAATTAAATTACTCTAGCCGTTTTAAATTGATAAACATACATTTATCCTTTTACTGCACTAAACTATAGTCATTTTTCATTTTGCGGAGTTACTGAGACATTACCATAAGGCATAGGTGGTCACCGAAGCACAAAATATTCATTTGGATGCCATTGATACTGACGTATGAAATGAAGAGGAATAAATGAGAAAATGCATTCGTACTTGTGCTCTTGTTCTGTTTGGTGCAGAGGCCACACACAGAGATGAGAAATGTTTTCGCAAATGTGATGTGCGCAGTGATTGGTCTAGTAACAACGTGTTGAGCATAGAAATCTTAATTAGAGATTCAGGAAGCAAAAATCATGTAATGTTGGTGATGCTTTAGTATCTTGATGAATTGAAGGAATGAAAAAGCAGCGCCTTGTTACAATCTCACGAAGTCAGCAATGACAAGGAAAGGAAATGCGTAGACATTCAGGTATACGGATGGGTGAAGTAGCTGAAACGTAACTAAGTACGACGGTGATGTATAAACTAGTCAGAATGAAATGGAGAATACACGGGGGACTAAATTTTTGAAGAATATTGATTCCACGATTTGGCGCTCACAAGCTTCGTCCATCACAAAGCGTTCCATATAAGGAGTGATAGGACGGTAACCAGAACTTGCCGCAGGGATAAACCAGCCAAAGTTGTCCACTTGTGCTGTGTAAATAAAAATTAACAGGCTGAGTTATCACCACGAGTTACGAATGGGGTTTACAAATATGATCAACACTTGCACTTCATTTTCACCGCAAATACTTACGCATGCGCCAGGCCAATGAGTAATTAGTAATTTTTTACCACTATAGGACTTCTCGGCGGCAAAAGACGTTGCGAAAAAAAGACGTTGCGGCAAAAACGTTGCAGCAGAAGATGTTGAGGCCCTGCTTCTTAAAACTTGTAGCAGTTACAGGATTCCAACATGGAAGTAAGGTAGGTCATTTCACCTCAACAAGCCGTGGGTTCTTCTAGCAACGAATTTGTGCCACAGAGGATGATGACAAGGAACCACAAAACCCCCTTTTATTTAGAAGAATTTGCTTTTCTATGAAATAAGTGATTACCTTCTATGGCTGAAATTGTTTTTACTAAATTTATTATATCGATACTTTATCACTGCAATTGGGGAACAAAAGTCAAAATAAAAATTGTGCACTAACTTTAATTGTGAATATTATTAGAAATCAGATTATTTTATCACCCCCATCTTACAAATTACAGCGTTTAAACAAAAGCCGTCCGCTAAGAACATAATATTGGGATCGGTAAACAATTGTCTATTCAAGATTATCATCCCTGCCATGACATGAATCTGAGGCCTGACACACCACACCTGCAGACGTCAGTGGAGGGGCACGTCCGTGCACACCGAACTAAGCGAATGCATCACCATCACAATACGCTAAAACTCAAGGCACTAAAAGCTGAATTTGCCCTCGTACCAAAGGGTTGCAAGGTGATATTATGAAGACATGCTCAGCGGAATATTCCAACCCAATTTTGATAAACTTTAGAGAAAACTTATTAGCATCAAATGTCGGGGGAAGCTTCAACAGCGGCGGTTTTGAGAGCCGCCAAGGTAACGCATCAAGATTTTGACACCGGTTACTTGCGAGGTTTTCCAGTGCGGAGATCATCATGCGGTTATGATCCATGTCTGAGTACTCAAGACATTAATCTAGTAAAGCTCAGATTTTTAGAAAAGTCACATGCCTCAACCCTTCGTGAGTTGCACAGCAACAAACTTTTATCGCAAACGGTCATTCATGGTCTGCGTCAACTTGAATGAATTTTTACGTTTAACTTGTAAAAAGACCAGTAGTTAAACTGCGCGGCTCGCTATCAAGGCCTTTCTGCATCATGTGCAGTGTCGCATGAGACGGTGTGCTTGAGGTAATGTTTACTTATAGCTCACTGTGCATGTTTAAGTACAGAACTGAACGATTGTTAAATTTTTCGAACTAAGTGCTACTTTCTACAACAATCTGAATCACGGGGTAAATATTTTCAATCTTTCAACAACAGAAAAAAAAGGTTCAGAACGTTTTTATGCATTAAATTGGAAATCAGGTGCCGTTGTATCCATGATACCCAAGTTTAACCCTTGAATGCGACAGGGACACCCCAGTATGTCCTCAATGGTCTATTGCTAGAATACGTTCACATTGTTTCAGCTAAAGCCTGACCTTCCTTGGAACATCAGGCAAAAGAATATTGTGTGTCTAGAACCACACTAATCGAACACATCCAAATTGATCACTGACACTTTTAGACACTCCAAGTGAGATGTGAACAACACATTTAGGCTTAAATAAATTTGGAAACCTATTTATAATTACAGGTCTGGAACTATTAAGCCTAATAACTGCGTATTATTACTTTGTTGGGGTTGTACTTTCAAGGAAGGACAGTCTATACCATTTCAAAACTGTGTGTTAATGATATATAAAATACCGAAAACGTAGAAACATCCGTTCTAACTTGCAAATAAACCGTCAATATTATTCAGGCAACCACCAGACAATGCTAGAAAAAATTCATTCTTCAATCTTGGTTTCAGATGCTCTATTCTATTTTTGAAGTAGATGATGAAACACTGAATCAAAAAAAGAGGTTTCTCACTATTTGCAAGTCAAAAATTTTATCGATACTTATGGTTGCAATCAGAGCATTGGCTGTATGTTACATCGTGAGTTACGCCCCAAACGTGAGTCGTGAGACCACTTCCCCACTCACCTGCCCCTGGAGGTAGGGGCTCTCCTGTCAGCGCGAGCCAACTTCGCTGAACCAAGCATCGCATCAGACCTTCGTTGTCAAATAGAAATTCGTAAGCAGCTTTCTACCAGGATTAGTAGAAAAATTGAAGACGGTACCAGTCGAACGTGAAACATAGTGCTACATCGTCATAATGAGAAGTTTATGGTTTATCAAAAGCAATTAATTCATTTCATAATAATGCTTTCTTCTTCATTTTTTGACCTCCAAAATTTTGAATGCAAAGAGAACCTATCAAATTTTTCTGAGAATACATATCAATTTCAGGAGGTGATCGATGTCTGAGCAGGCGTAGATCAGTCCTGGGCAGTGCGCCAGCTCCCCGCGAGTCCCATTCAAGAGCGCGGCCCAGACGGTTTCCCACCATCCATGAAATGAGGGACGCCACACAAAACAGCCGTGCTTTTACTAGGTCTTCGATCACGACGAAACTCAAAAAACATTCGAAGCTTCTTTGTTCAGCATTTGGACCGGTGTGAGTTGAGTTTTTGTTTCAAAGAAAGGTTACATTTCAAGCGCGGGTAAGTATTTCAGACAGAGTTCGTCGCTCCAGGACACAGGATTTCAAGTTAGTCCAACTCAATTTCGCTTAACCGAGGTAACTCACAGCAGCTACGTAATTATCAATGAATTCATTGCACTAATGAACAGAAGAAAATGAAATTAAGAAACTCATGAAATCAAGTAGGAATAATTAAAAAATTTCATCTAAATTGTGCTCACATTTTTTTTTACAAAAGCACACGTGAAAAAAACAATTAGGTGCAACTCAATTCCAGGCTGGCAATATATCAGAAGCAAAGTAAGAATTAATAAAGTTCACTACAATTTACTTAGTACCAACATGGCAAAAATTGTACAGCTAATTCCAATTCAACCAGGCACGTCACTATGTTCAACGAACTGAGGCCTCTTTTTCTTCGTTATAAAGACAGCGAAGAGCGAACGAGTTAGCGACAGCTTCTTTCTTCCTCCGTCGTCTTAATTAGCTCACCAGAGCCGGGCCCAGTCAACTTAATCCCTAAGAAAACAAAAAAAAATTACCCTGATGTCTCTGCGCAAAAAAAAAATCTAAATTTGAGGGTGAGAAGCTTCCCCCGAACTCTGGCAGATGGCGGGAGTGCGACTGGAGTGGATCGTGAGATGGCCGCTGATTTTGGTGCAAAGCTTAAGCCCGCTACGACAAATGGTAATAAAAAAATATTCAAGCATGACATTAGCAGAAATAGGCATGACTAGTGTCTATGCGGTATTATTAGAATGTGCTTCATCAAAAATATAGTCAAACTAATTTAAGAGTTACCTTCGCGAAAATAGTACAAAAACTGAGACAGAAGTAGAATTAGGATCCGCATTTTGCTTTTGTGACTTGTGATGTGGGTGAAAAAAACTCGGATAAGTAAGACATTGGAATATTCAATAACATAATTTTAGGGAACAGAGCTGAAAAGGTGTACCGTAGCCCCGCCCTCCGCGCGGTTGCTGCAGTGTACACACTAAACACAATCTAATACCAACGACAACTCCAACTTGTTACCGTAATGCATGAACTTTCAACCGAATCCGGAATTTACAAGCAACTGCATAAAATCAAGAGATATGTACTTTAATGGAGCTTTGTTTCGTTTGAGAGATGCAATCGAAATTTTAAAATGAGGGAAACTACAAAGATGCCCCAAGCGTGAATTAATTTTTTATAATTACGGAGTAGTCCATAAACTTTAAGTTAGAGGTTGCCATACTCATAATAATCAAATTGTACATAGTTCAAACAAAAAAATGCACAATGACCTTCAACTGTAAAATATAAAAAATCAGCAAACATCACGAGTTCCTTCCATACGAGCCAATAGGTTTTTCCAGTTGAAATACCGCCTTTCGAGGTCCCAGCATTCGATAAGAATGCATTTGGAAATAAAAAATGTACACAAAACAAATTTTTTTATGAAAAACTGAATATAAAACAGAACGCAAAAATGGGGGCGGATTTCACATCATAGATATGCGGAGTTAACCATAATTTCCACAATTGCTGAGGATGTTTAAAAATGATTTTCGCCGATATTTTGGACAAGTAAATAAATCACTGATGCTAGTTTTTGTCCCTACATCAAAAGTTCTCCCAAACGTCAGGTAGTAGAAGCTCTGCCAAAGGGAGTCGAGCGAGCCTCGCGTTAGTGCAAGTCATGGTAGACGCTGGGCTGTGATTCTGCAGCTGGCGCGACCGTCCCACTTGCCAACAGCTGCTCGCACAGCTCATGGAACAATCCTAAAATTCCTACAAAATTCGGATCTCATCTAATAATCTAAAGCACTGTGATTTGCAACAATATCTTCCTCGCATGGAGGACAACTTAAAATATCTGCATAAACGTCTTCAGATTGGTACAGAAAACTGATTGAAGGCTCAAAGTAACCAAGTTCCAGCGTCGTTTAGAACCAATTGTTTTCTGATCAGCATTGAGAAACAACAATCACGTGATACAACACATTTTCAAAGTTATAGTAGACGTGGAATATTAGATGAATCAAAAGGCGTAAACTTTCAAATCCTTTTCCTGATTGGCACGAGCTAACTCGCCGTACACAGCGTGTAACAGGCTACACATGTGCAGCCGTTACGCCACGCCTGAGAAGGTCAGGCGATATACGATGATGAAGAACATAGACAAGTCAATCTATGGTCCCCATTTTCAACTAGCTCCCCAAAACTCTCGTTCTTAATTAAAATTCCCAGAAGAAAAGAAGTATCCAGCGTTTCTCGAGTTAAATTTGATTCATCGATAATTGTCCCGTGATGTTCAGATGGTAAAGATCACTGATAAAACACATGGATCCCGAAGCGCTTGTACAAATCCAATATCCATAAGGAAATCAGTTTTATAACTGTAGCTTGGTGGATCATAATGCCCATAAAATTAAGGAAGCAAAATCAGACACAATAGATGTCTTATAATAAATAAAGTGAATCATAAGTGTTATATTTGGAAGTGCGTATTAGTGAGGGCGAGATCTTTTAAAGAGAGATATTAAATGATATGAAATGAAACATGCTTTTGCCAGAAAATACCCAACCAAACGAGAATAACTTCCGCAAACTAGGAGCGTGTGGACGAATTTAGCTAATGCTGAAGAAGGTCGATAATAGATTTCACATTGGAATGCAAACTAATGAATAATTTTAATCACAATGAAATCACTAAGCAAACATACGACGAAATGAAAAACAGCTCATGGGAATTTTCTGTAGAAATCCTGATTTCGAGGTTGGCGGTCATCAATCAACATATTTAAGAAAAGATCACGGACTAGAAATCCATTGAGCTCGATCAGCGGCCGAGACTGAATTACACAAGAGCGGTGCAGCCGAGCGCAAGAGATTGATGAGGCTCCTTCATCATACATTGTGAGGCCGCAGCTGCACGTCGTCGCCGGCCGAGAGGGGGCCATCTCGGTGATTCGGAATTCATCATGAGAAACCAATACTGATTTTTCATACGCAACAGGGTGCTGTACTCAGCAGTGTGTTAAGCTATGTCTGTGTACGCAACAAAAATTGCATTGATATGACCAGGAATGGAACACTGGAATTAGTATGTACAATCGAGGTTATCTAAACCACAAAAAGACAATAATTTGCGAAAAAAATCCCAACGTGGATTTTTCTCGTTGAACTCAATAAACACTCAAGGAATAAAACATGTTAGAACTTCTACCGATGCAGCGTTTAATTATTGAAGCGGTTATTTCTCAGCATTAACTCACTCAGCCATAAAATAAAATCGTAAATATTCGGTTTCATACTTCGCTCCAACACCAGTGCCACAGCATCGCCGTCGCGAAATATTTACGACGCTCTGCAAAATGTTTTCGCTCGAGGCTCTTGTAAAGAAGTTAGACTAAAGCGATTACCCGCCATGCGATATATGTACTACTGCGCTGCGTACGCGTCTGAGTAAAGGTCATTTAGCGAACACAATCCGGCCGAACATCCAGCAAAGACTCGCACAAAATGTTCGGTGACGTGGCTGACCGCAGCTCAGCCCAGTTCGCTCCGGTAATAAACATGCATAAGTTCCACACTGCCGCGGTAATTTCATTCAATGAGACTTGCCATGGAGGCATTGCATGCAAATTACGCGCCGAGGCGCGAGTTCAAGCTGTGCCCTGAGGCGGTGCTCCGATGTCTGGCGTCCTGCGCGGCTGGCGAGTGGACCAGCGCCTCGGTCGGCCGGTTGGCCAGCGCAAAGACGCCGGTATGCAAACGAAGAGCAAAGGTCGCCGTGCGACAAAGTTACGATCGCTGTCCGGAGTCACCACGTTGCTGTGATCATCCAGAGATGTGCAAAGCGTGGAAGAGAAATTTTCAGGATTGCAAAATGTTCATGGAATCCCAGATTCACGTAAGTCTACAAGGTAACATTTGGCAAATAGGCTTGTAAAATTCATAGAATGTAAGGCTCGTTGATGCCCTCTGGATTTGTGCTTAGATCGAAATTGGATTTCAAGAAAAGTACGTACAGATCGGAGAACACGTGTTTAAGTGCATGTCGGTTTGGTAACAGGCTTGTAGACCTTCACCGAAAAGAAGCTTGACCATTCGCCACTAAATCCCTCATTCTCGTACGTTTATGCCTCCCATGCACACGTCTTCGCGCTAGCAAGGTATTGCACTTTGGCGTCTGCAGTTAAAGCAGTGATCACGATTACAATGGCTCGCAGGCTTTTTGTGCGAGGTGAGAACAAATTCAATCGCAGTTCCACCGTAAGAATGGCTAACTTAAAATATCCAAATAAATACCGAGCACAATTTGGAGTTAAGTGATGTGTTATTCGAAAAATTATAAGAGCCAACCAACTAATGATGAGATAAATTTGCTCAAGTAAAATAACAGCGGATTGATAAAATTTCCTTCATTTTCAGCTAGCTAGAATGTAATAGTTACATGGTTGACTCAAAATTGAATTTACTTAAATGACTTTTTGTCTGAAAAAATCTCCGCACGAAGTGGCAAGTAATATGAGGTAGAGAATAGCGCATATTCTCGCCAATTGTTATAATGATCAAGAGTATACCTGGACAATGTTAGGAATGTGTTATTTTCAACGCATGAGTTCAAGACACCGAATCAGCTAAACAAATTAAATATTTTCGGAGTCACTGCAATTGATGACTTTTTCGTGGCCAGAAAATCAGTACTCGATGTTAGACGCTACTTCTAGAGAGGGTTTCTCATGACCTGAAAATAAGGATGCGTTTTTGGACGCTACTTCCGGAGAGGGTTTCTCATAACCAGAAAATAAGAATGCGTTTTTGTACGCTACCTCTAGACAGGGTTTCTCATAGCCAGAAAATAAAGATGCGATTTTGAACGCTAATTCTAGAGAGGGTTTCTGATAACCAGATAATAAGAACAAATTGTTAGACGCTACTTCTGGAGATGTCGGTGCAGAGCTGGCCAGGAGACTTCCGGAGTTCGCCGAGAAAATTCGCCCATCACCAATTCCCAAGTTGTTTGCGTCGTCAAGGCAAGACTGTACGGATGAATTATTCAGTATGCTCGCCCGATACCGGGAAGTAACGAAAAATGCGAAGCCCAGCAAGAATTTATCGGCTTGGAGACATTAATAAACAGACGACCAAGAGATGTACTCGAAGACATTATGATAATCAACATTGCCGCGAAGAAAAGACCGGAATGGTGCTAGTCATACTCTGCAGGATCATGAAAATGCCGTAAAGACGGAACGGGGCACATAAGCAAACAGCCAAGACCGGATAAAAGATTTTATTGCCGGGATGACACGCGACGAGGCCTCCATCACCACCACAGCACACGTGCAGCGCGTAAAACTTTACGGTCCACACTAAACTTCAGAATCAACGCTTTATACCTGCAGCAGTAAAAGTGCACTTACTTTAATTTGCTCCTCGACAGAAACCGATGATCTTAGAAATTGGGCAGTTGAGACTCAAGTTCCACGCAGTAATGACTGACCTGAACTTCTAGAGCTGCGTGCAGCACGCGTCTCAATGTTGAGCATGATCTGATGGCCCCAGATGACAGGCAGGGATCACGGTGAATTTCAGATAGGAATAAAAACCGAACGCTGCGAAACATGTCTCGCATCATGTAATAAGATACATGTAGTAACTTTAACCCCATGGAATACGTACCACTAACACGTAGTACGGTAACACATCTGTGCATAGTGTAGAACACATCACACGCTGAGAAATATTTATGAGAAAACCTAACTGCACAATCATGATTTATACCAATACGAACCAATTTAATTCATTCCTTAGTTTTCTCCTAGGAAACGAAGATACGACTTGTCAACAATTTCAGCCTGCAACAAAACATCTAAACGACAACCAAGTAAATAGATTAATTCGTGCATATCTTTATTCATGAATATGTCCTACGAAATGTTACTGAACAGCAAAGGCTTCCGCTGCTTTCGAATGTAAATTAAACACTGAAAAGAAGGAAATGGTCTATGGTGCATCACATTCGTCCCTCGTCGAGACAGTGCTCCGGGAATGGGCGAGCAAGTCCTGCAATGAGCCTCTTATTGTTGCGATCTATCAAATTGAGCCGAGGTATCCGAGAAGAAAACCCGCTACAGTGTACATGCTCAGGCGCCGAGCTGCAGAATGGCTCTGGCCAAGTAGTGAGACTTACATATGGGGGAGCCTAGTTGCACGGGCCACTAAGTGTAATGCTTCTTTAGGAAGACAGATGGACACCGACACGGCACCTAAACCCCTGCAAAATACGCCAAGTTCACTTTCCGAATGCTCCGTAAAGGTCGGCAAGCGCGACAAAGGAAGCCAGGCCATTAGTGAGAGAAGAGCACCGCTTTGTCGACAGCAAGTCAATGCGCTCGAGGCACGGAGTGAGATCTCCTGAAGCGGGCCACAATTGGGCAAGATCGTCTCAAGTTACGAGGCTACGCGTAGCCGCACGAGCAGCTACAGCTACACGAGCGTGCTTCTCGTTTCTAGCAGTCTGGGATAATTGTGAATTAACGAGTATTAACGAGCACATTAGCCCACTGTAAAATAATAGCCCAGTGTTGCTTGCTTAGATTCCTTCCGCATAGAAATGGCAAGGCAAGAAAGAAGAGATAGCGAAAAAGATGTGAAAATTGAAAGAAGCAATGTAAGCACGATATAAATAAGTCCCGAAGGCCTAGCTAAAGCTGAGGTAATTGAGCATTAAAGAGAGGACAATTACCCTAGATCACACTCTCCATGTGTGCGTACGTGCACTGATATTTGTATAGGCCATGTGACAAAAATGAGTCTACCTAACTCAGAGATCAAAACACAAGCTCCCTAGACAAAACATAACTCATCCGCTAGTAGCACGTTGTAGGACCTCCTCGAGCACGTATAACGGCGGCTACTCTGCGTGGCATTTAGTCCACAAGTGTCCCGAAACAGCAGGAGAAGAGCCATCATTGACGTTTCGCAGTAGTTTCATCCTTGATGTAATGCGATTCCGGTCAGCAATTCGGGATACACGGCGGCGGTCCCTGGTAGAATATTCTTCTGACCACAATTTTGGCTTAAACTGTCGTATGTATCGGATTGTTTCTATTGTTGGTTGACCCACATATGAGTGCAGCCTAAAACACCAGCATATTCCGCTAATTCATTCACTGGGTGTCTCTAAGCCCGACCAAATGCAAATGCAATAGCTCCATTTGGTCATTTCGAGACGTCTTGCTTTCGTCCCATTGTTGTGGAACAACTAAAAAACAAGTCTATACCTAGCCAGCTTTGAATAAAGAGTGAAGCCTGTTCATACTTGCATCTGGTTACTAAGCTTCGGTCACCGCTTTGAAAACCGATTGATGAATGTGGTAAATAACTGGAATTCGATAACCAATAGCTGACTAATTTTCTTTGTCTTTGAAGCTAAGTAATCAGATGAAAGGTGAACACCGCAATGCAGAGTAGCCAAATCAGCCGCTGGTATCTCATGCTGTCGAGGAGCGCTACGTCCCCTACGGGACACTAGATGTGATAGACGTTCTTGGCACTCCAGCGTGAGAAGAGCTCGCGAGTCCTACCATATATCAAGGTCACAAGGGAACGAGAACGATAACCCAGTAACACTATAAAAATAAACACACCAGCCTACACCATCATTTTTTCCACTGCTGATAAACAAAAAAATTCTAATTGTCTTGACCAAAAATTCCCAAATAGGGAAAAACAATAACAAGTTTGTCCCGCTAAAGCGTCTTTCATGTTCTGAACATGGCATTTTGTTATATTTGAGGATATATCGAAACTATAAGTGTGCTTAGAACCTGTGCTAAGAAGTCGAGTTTTCGCGTGATGGTCGCGGCGACGGGCGGCGGGGCGGGGGCTACTTTGTTAGCAATAGTAATCAAATAACTCGTTGCGTGGTCCAGCGGCCTGTGGCTTGCTTCTACAGGTCACTCGAGCTAAAGGAAAGAGCCCAGGACGTGCAATGCGCTGGAGGCTTGCATTTACCGTCGCTCCAAGCATGCGGGTCCACAGACAGCAACGAGTTTGCGTCACTTGAAGTGCTCTGCGCAATTTATGCGAGTGTAGAAAGACCTCGCCAAATGAAGTTTGGTGATAGCCTATAGTCTGTGATCGCCTGGGTTCAGGAAAATAGCATCAAGTTCGTAGATTTTACGTACTGCTTTTTTTCAGTAATTGTAGCAACTGGTGGAGTTGTAGTACTACACACTGCAACGCTTTCGAATTTCTTCTGCCTTTACATAAATGTTTTCCATCTAAAGACAGATTTAAGCCATAAAATTGTACCTATTTCAATATGTATACCACAACCGTCAGCACAAAAAAGTCAGTTACGATGAATGGGAAGTATTAATGATTTTTTTCAACGAGTGAACGGTTAACTTGAAATTGGAACAATTGCTAAGTGCAAATAACCAAGTTTAAGATATGTATGTGTAAAAAATTGCATTATTATAAAAAACTCATTGTAAGAATACGTTAGAATAAAATAGATTTAAATAACTTCAGTCGAGATACTCCACTAAACTATACCGAAAGACAGCATGCCAATAGTCAACATTTAACATATTCGATCTCTTCCAAACCTGCACACGAATAAAAATCGATAACGACTGGAGTGGGAGCTGAGACCATCATACGAGTATAAATTAAGCCCGGGTTAATTTCACGCTCATGTAAGTGCCGGAGTATCATTACAAGGGTTGAGAATAGGGCTACGCCACAGTGGTTGGACAGCATGCAACCGTGGGAGGGGGAGGGAGATAAGGGGAGGGAGATGAGGGGGGCTCGGTGTCGTGATCAGGGAGCGCCTGATAGCCCCGCAAAACACGGCCTCCGGAGTTGGCCACATTTTACAACGACGCGCATCTGCAGCTAATTTTTATTGGACGCCCGAAGTCATGAATTACAAACCGCTACGATCGATAGCTTTCGATGGGCACGATAGCATGAGCGTCCAAGAATACCTTATGCGTTCCAATGAATAGAGATTGCAGCGGCCCTTTCATGGGAGCCTACGATATGTAAAAGGAAACTATGTAGCCGGAATTATGCATGAAATTCATTTGCGGGTTGATACGCAATATGTATTAAGCAGCCAACTCTGATAAAAACGAATAAATGTAGAAGTTTCAATGCTAAATTAAGGAAAATTTGAACATGAATTTCTTGAACTCTTTCCAGCCTTCTAGATATGCAATTGAAGCACCAACGCTCAAGGATGAATAAGAAATCAAAACTTGGATCAAAATTTGCAGCATCACGTATCCACGATGCGCTTCCTCCTGGGTTGACTTTTCTGAGCATTTAATTGCTTGCAATTCAAGATAGAATCGATTAGCTGTCACTGATGAGGACGCACACTCGCGCCCTCACCAGCCCATGTACCTAACGTGTTTTTCT
The DNA here is from genome assembly GCA_014899125.1 of Orchestia grillus. NCBI lineage: Eukaryota > Metazoa > Arthropoda > Malacostraca > Amphipoda > Talitridae > Orchestia > Orchestia grillus. The sequence continues at coordinate 17,093 of VOMN01063438.1, forward strand.
TGGATTTGCCGTCTCACGAATACTGTATTAGACGCGAAAAGTGGAGAAAACCGAGCTTGAAGCTGGCAGTCAAAGAAACCTAAAGCTTCATCAACTCGACGTCGTGCGATCATGCCTGACACGGCATATATACTCGTATATTTACAATATTTTGATCGACAACTCTCATTTTAAATCCAATTCTTTGCATAGAAATATAAGGTTAATGCGAACAATTTTGAAGTTTAGGTGACGGAAAACAAAATTTGAAGCATTGAATGTTTTCTAAGTTTTCAATTCAACAATTCAAGGTAGCAGCAGTAGTAGCAGTAGTAGTAGGTTAGATTTTAAGGTTAACTACTGTTCAAATTTAGATATTGAGCTGATAAGCGCAATCCGTAAAGTGGCAGAAAGCCGCGTTACTTACAGAGGCAGGAAACCGCGTTACCTGCTGGTGCAGAAGAAATGCAGGCAAGAACTGAATGGCATATATGGGTCGTATCCTGCAACCAGAATACTAGAGGGCAAGCACATACAGTAGATCGACTCGTATGAACTCAAAATCGAAAGTAAAACTCATCTCTTAAAATTCTTCCATAGATTTCGAACAGGTCTCCATACTATGCCGGAACGCAAGCCTGCACAGAGCACACATACTCACGCTACGTACAATCAGCACGACGAGCACTATATGTATGTTAGAGGGTTTGTTGGCCCAAACAGCACGCTAACGAAACATACCCTCGATAAAATGAAATTTACACAACAAACTAAAACAAATACTAAGTTCAATCGCACAAATTTTGTCCGAGGATGATGCTAAAAAGTATTCAACTTGTGAGTTCAAGGAAATATTTTCTACGCAGATGTATCAAAGTAAATTATTTTCGTGAACACATCTGAAGAAGCAGCCACTCGTAAGTCACCAATGCTAATGCTACGTGTTGAAAGTGAGGGAGGAACAGCTGGGATAAATTTATTTCCACACAAACAAGACAGTCTCTCTAACCTCATTCATTGTCCAATTGAGCATCGAGCCTCATAAAGCCTCGTAAGATGGCACAGAAGTATCGTTACAGTTAAAGCAATTTGCTATGTCGCATACCCTCGTATATGGCCGAACAACTTCAGGGTTCAGGACCTACCTCGCGGTACATCTCAGGGTACAATTTGACACATCTCAGGGATCGACCAAGCAGATGTAATAAATTTTAAGGGTCGATGAGCATACTTCAGGGTTCAGCCATGTGGGTGCATTAAATTTCTCAATAAATACACCTAATTTGAGAAAGCGTGTTGGCTCAACAACATAGTTGTCGGACGCATGCAACTCTTAATACACCCAAAGACGTTCTTCAGACGATTTCTGGAGGCATGGCGTCACAGTACAGGATTTGAGGCTATAAGTATGAATAATTCAACTGTACAAGTACGTTTGACCCATACCTGTTTTGTACTACTCATGCATGAGTATCACCAGATCATAATAAATTTTATGCAATCTAACTATATATCTAATTTATAGCACTAACTTTTTTGGAGGTACAGTCATCTTTCAAAAACCAAAATGAACAATTTTCCACACGAGATCAAATTAACACAGTGACACCAGACAAATACATTCGAAACATGGAACAAACCATTATTTCATTCCCTAAAAATCGTTCAGCAGCGCGGGCTGGATAGAGAAGCCCATAAGCCTCCGCTCTGCAGCCCCAGGGTAGGACATTTATGTAGGAAACCACAGTTCGATCTGCCCCAGTCCAAAGGCAGTAGGACCGCGAGCAGCTCTGCATGGGCTAAATCTGGCGTAGTCCTTGTCCTCGTGATGCTGTAGCGCCTTCACCGCGCCAGAGAAGTCACGGCTCACATTCGTGCGGAATATTCCATAATGAAAAGCCGATCGAACGTCAATAAAAGAACGCGGCTCAAGAAACCATGAAGGCTAAGCCTTACTCGGGCCGTAGTGAAACTGGTCATCAAATCGCGATTTCGACGAAGAAGAAAACTCCGGATTTTTTTTTTTTTGTTAGATGAACTGAACGGGTCGCTGCTTTTCAGATAGGATTTAAATGCAAGCTCTTTCTCGTTGTGGTTAAAATTCCACGCGCAGTTTAACTATTCTTCGGAGGCATAAACATTTCATATCTTATTGAATTTGCGAAATTAATAGTCTCCATGTTTATCTAACTTGCATAAGGCGAGAATAAAGTTGGATTCTCGTAATTCTTCGAACAAGAATCAGTTACAAATGTAAACAATTGGAGAAAATCAGGTTCTCAGAAATTACATTAAAAATCCTGGCAAAAATTCAGCACTACATATTGGAAAAATTTATGTCCTGCATTCAACCTTCATTTCAAGTGATTGCTTACGGTTTGAAAATTTTGAGTTGATCTCAAGAAAGTAAAAACAAAGCCCATCACCAGTTCACAATCGCACTATCAAATCACAGGCTCATTATCAATTCGAGCGTTCTCTTTGATCTTGTGAAAAGTTCAAAACCAATATAAACATCAGTCTACACGGCCACCACCAGTTCGCACGACCAGAACAACAGCAAAAGGTGCC
>VOMN01063445.1:0-38814 GCA_014899125.1 Orchestia grillus
CTTTCTACAAACTATCCCTGATAGGCCTCCCTTGCCTCATTATCATGAAACGGCAGAGGGAAACGGTCTCATTCAAGAGCTCGCGGATATGCGATGGCCCACCATGCACACGAAGCGGCGGCACCCCCGTGTGGCCCGGGCGTGAAGGCCCAAAGATCTCCAAGGTATCACGGACTCCTCAGGGAGCACATGATAGTCGATAGGCCGTGGGTGATAGGGTTAGGTTAGTTAGGTTTGTCTATCCTGTGCTGTGGGGACTGGCATCCCTAAGGGGGCACTGTTAGGTTACCTCAGTACTAGCTAGGCTTTTGAGGCTTCTATCTTTCGTCATCACTTTGCTTCTTTCTAGTTTCATACGTTCTACGCTGGTTATTCTTTATTTTTTCTTCCTCTTCTTTCTTACCTCGCTGTTTCCACGCACAGGGAATCTCCCGTGGAAACAGACCTGTCTATATATTTCACGATTTCTCAAGTTTGTAAAAACTGGTAACTTCTTTTCGCTCTCTTGAGATCGCATTCCATGTGGCTAGGGAGTTTGAAACCAACAAGCTATCGTACCGCGAAAACCTTCGAGAACAAAACTATTAAATGAAAAATACTGAGAACACTGAAAAGCTTATTGCATTTACAATATATGAGGTTTATGTCCGATAATAGGAGTTCTTTATACTCCTCTCAACTAATTTAAGTAGTGGCTGAACATCGTCATGAATACAGAGCCATTCAAATCTTACGGCCCTGTATCCCACCTCGCGACGCCACCTCATTTATTATACATCAGCTACGTAAAATATTCCAGAACAGAGGCTGTAGGCATAATCTACCTGCTAGGCTAGCTGGACCGATGAAGCCTTTCGGAGTCTTTCGTGCCTGAGGAAATGGGGTAGTCTTTCAAGACCCAACGCAGCGATGAAGCATGCTTGATTTAGTGTGCGTCTAAAGTCTTCATGTGATATGTTTGTATAATCTTTTGAAATTTGGATTCGAGGAGTGTATGGATTCTGCGCAGTAGTACACCTTATTTTCTGAGTAGTAAATGTTAGTTACAAGTCAATCAGAAATCTGGTATCATTTGACTCCCTCGTGAATGAATTATACAAAGCGCAAATTAGTGAATTACTCTCCATCGTCTTGAAAAACGAGTTAAAGCTTTCGTGAATCAGCGCTCTACTGCGTTCCATTAATCTCGAAACCCTGTATCATGGAACGTCAGCAAGCTCTGAAATTCGGAAGTGGGCGGAAGGCAGACGCGGGCTAGACGGGCCCAGATCTGAAATGGACGTCAGCAAGTGCAGCCTGTCTGTCAGCAGGGACGTGCTGCTGTGCGTCAGGTGACGGGCCTACACGTTGGAGGGGTAAGAAGGGCCGTGCCCCAGTAGACTGAAGGCACCGCCCTCCTGGCTGTCGCTGAGCTTCTCACGTTCCTTAGCTCGGAGCAAAACAGAGTTGAAACCATCCTCTAAGGTCACCGTATATTGACGTTTGTGTGATGTAGCCTCCCATCGAGGAAAATGCCACATTTTAATGGATTTGTGATGCAACCTCTCATCTGCTGACATTGCATTTCAGTGGATACGAGATGATTCTTTTCATCAACGGACACCGCATATTCACGGAAATCGGATGCAGTGGACACAATCTGCTCGTCTGAATTCACGTCAGTTAGCCAGAATGTCCTGTTCGAAAGTATAGAATAATGACAAAACGCGTTTTCAAGTCAACGGATAATCTGCCCTTCTAATTAGTCAGTTAATTAAGATGCAGCTGTGCAAGTTAGTCACAAAAGACAGTCGTCAATAGTCGTGTAAGGAGTGCGAAGGCGTTAAAGCCCTCCCAGTGTTATAGATACAGGGGATCTGAGCTCATTTCTTTCGTTTCGAATAGTGTTTTAACCTTTAATGCAAATAAGCAAATAGACGGCTCTAATAAAATTCACCAATACTTATGGTTTAAGAAGTACAGCTTACGCAGGGTGTTCGGGATAAATTTAGGTTTCCTAAGGAAAAAGAGCATTTGTCCTCTACGACGCTTGCACGTTTGAGTAGCAGCGAAGGTGTGCCTTGAGTGCCATTTTTATGGTAGAGGGTAAGACATTCACTTCAGGTGCCACAGGCCGCTTTCCGGTGCCAGGATCCCCCAGCACTTTTTCTGAAGATTTTCAATGAATTCTGCTCTGCGAATACTATCAGAACGTCTTTTATGTTCTTTCCTGCTAACCACAGCCTCGCAATCACCATTGAAATTCTGCAGTTTATGTCTATTTGTTTCCACAGTGTTCAAGGAGCACAGATCAGCATACCAAATTGCATTATTTTTACGAATCATGATTCAAGTTATTTTTTTCATTTTCAGATGTTTTCATTCGCTATTCTCGATTCCATCACGTACATTATAAGCGAAATAGAAATAAGCTTTTAAATGAATTGGGATGTGTGAAAATTTCTCTAACCAATGTAAATAAAAACTGGAATTGAATGACTGCCAAATTCATCTCTAACATGCTGTGTGTGCATGACTCGAATTGTGTGTTTGCTGCATCGTCTTGCTGAATTGAATCCCGATTGCTGTTATGTTAGTGGACGTCAATGAACTCTGCATAGTAAATATGATAGTGTAATATTAACTGCTTAAGCTGCTTTAGTTGCCGAGAAGATTGATTAGGCAATAGCAAGTTGAAAGCGAGCTCTTCATCTGTTCCTTCAACTAATAATTTGTAAATCTTTATTTACTTAAATGCTCCCGTTTATAAATTTTTATTTGAAAGATGAAATTGTAACGAAGTAAATGGAAGAGTAGGCAATTTATTTTATCAAATCTAGAAGACGTCATAAGTTCATCGAATTAGTGGCACTTATACATCCTTCAACTGAAAAATTCAGCATTAGATGGTACGAGTAATATTGTTTGTCTGGATACAGTGTCAATTGGCAATGTCACAGAACTAAGCAGAAAATTAAAGCAAGCTAAAAATGTGCTCATCTTTGCCGCACGAAATATCACCAAAGGACTGTCATGCGTGAGAACTTTCATTTGTGAAATAAGTCATTTTGTAATTACGATGCTTGATCCCAATCCCAATAATTCAAATGCTACCGTCTATGATGACGCCATCTTAAAAAAATAATGCTAATAATTTGACAAATAGCAGCAATGATCGAGACCAGTTATGAAAGGAAGTGTCACCGAAGGAGATTATTTTGTTGAATGATATGCTCCTAAGATTGCAGGTGCTTTTCATTTCTGTCTCTGATAAAATAGACATGTGATGCAAAGAGATGTACAATTACAGCAGGGTCCTCAAATCTGACGCAAAGTATTGCCTGCAATTTCTGAGCTCATTAATGTATTTTGTCTAATATTTATAGTTCACAATCATATTCTAGAGAACATTTATTATTTGAAATCTTAACGTATATATATATATATATGTATATATAGTTATGTACTATATATTTAATATAATTTTTATAAAGTTGCATTACGAAGAAGATTACAAGCACCTACACGAAAAAAGTGGGATTAAATATCCTTTTAACTAAGGTGTGTGTGACTGACTGTGCCTATGCTATCTTTAAAATTACTGACAATGCAAATTTATGAAAAAAAGCGTACGAGTACATAACCTTCCAGGATACTCAAGAATAACCCCGTTATTTGAACTTTTTAAGTATTTTCCTTGGGTAGTGTAAGTACATTTACCTCTTCTACGTAGTTTGAAATTTATTTATTTATCCTGAATGGTTCCATTGAAAATGCAATAGTTCGCATACGACTGAAAATTGGGCAGCCAGTTTCTAGAATTATCAGTATATTTTTCCACAAATGTTGTACTTTTTAAGTAGGTAAATCAGATTTTCATATTCATTGTAAGATTTATTTTTGCTTCAGCAATCATAGTCACCTCTACTGCATGTATAATCTGCAGTTCTATATATCTACGATATCCACATGGAGATGCGTGAATAGTATACCATATAGAACACCAATTGTTGCATAATTCTTACGCGTCTGTACCTTGGTCAGAAAACAGTTTTCAGATATATTTTTTTAATTTCTCCCTCTCCCCCACTTCTCAGCTCCGGAAATAATTAGTTTTCATGCAAAAATGAGATCTACAGCTTCCACAGTTTTTTCCCTCGCTGGAAACTTCAAATTCTTGAAATTTCCTCGAAGCGTAAGTTTCAGGAGGGCAATTTCTCAGAGAATGTGAGAAACAACAACAAGGGTCGGCATGTGGACGACGAGCTGCAGATTGTTCTCGAGGAACCTGAAGCAGTTAGCAAACCCTCCTCGAAGTCAGCAAAGTGTGAAGTATTTTTGCCATAGATCATCGAAGGCGGATACGCATTCCTCACACTTGGCGGTTTCTGCGGCCCCTTTTGTGAGAATGAGAACGAAGGGGCTATGGCTCAGCTGAAGGACGGTTATTGGGAGGGATCTTCCGCTGAAGGAGCGACAAAGAATTGTAAAAAATAAAGCACATTTGGTATTTCAGGAGTGGAGTTTTTTGTAGTGAGAAAATAAACTGTTTCGCTGCTAACGAGGAAGGTTCGTTCTTCAAGAGCTTCAAGTTCACGACCCAGCGACTCTCACTAAAAAAAGAGTAGGAACAGAATATTGCGCTAAATTTCCAAATGAATATACAAGAAATGTTTTTTTTTGTCACGAATAAACAAAGTCTAACGGCACAAAATCTTTGTTGGAGCATCGCATCTTGCTCTTCAGATGCGGAAGCTTGACAGTCACCGTAGTTTCATTTATTTTAAAGTTACCGCCCTCGAGGGATGGAAGCGGTAGGCACGGCAGGGAGTAGAGCGGTAGCAGCAGCGTGGGACCGAGGAAACATGAGGTGTCAAAAAAGGGTATCCTGCGTGCTTTCTTCTGGTGTAAACTCCGCATGATTGGGTTACGGACGCTCAGTGCGCCACAAAACACTGCACTCAAATTCCCACCGAGAAAATTCACAGTCAAAAAGTCGCGAGAAAGGAAGAATTTCCGTCTGGTTGGAAGCGTGGAGATTACTAAGGAAAAATTAAAGGGAGCTTAGGACAGCTCATGGCTCAGTATGTGTCCGAAAAATAAGGAATTATTGAGGGAAAATATTCCGTGCATGGAAATATTAAAATGGGGGAAATATTTTCTGAAGTAGAACTTTTCCCCTCCTGCGCTCAAGGGCCCAATGTCATTTCAAAGTCTTCTAAGTATATTTAAATTTTCAACCATATGAAATTCTTGCATGCTTACTTCATTTTCCATACATTTTGAGCAGCATTCTGCTATAGAATATGTTTCACGAAGAAATATTTTTGAAGGATGAGAAGATGAGTCAACATGGATGGTCCTTGTGATGAGCGGCCAATAACATGTACAGTTACGCAAGACGTATCGTGAGAATGATAATTTAAACATAATACTGCTCAAAAATAACTCAAGTGCTTCTTGATACTGGTCATCATTCATAATTTTGTCTCAGTTTGATAGTTTCGAATTTCTTGATGCATGTTTCTTGGGGTCATTCCGATAGTGCAAGCTGTAATTTCTGGGTGGGAGTTGAGAGTGAAATGACTTTCGGACGACTTGAGCTTTAGCGGGAATATCAGACGAGATGTCGGGTGTCAGAAATATCAGACCTGCTATTGCCTGCGAGGTCCAGAGCTCATAGGTTGTGTCTATACTAACACAATAAAAATGGAACACATGAAACTAGTGACTATATGTATAATGTTCAAAAATTAGTGGTACAAACTTGGACAGTAGGTATAAAGTGTTGCGTGTTGCGATGAAAAGATTTCGGTTAATCCACAAATTTTTAGATGCGCACCTCATGAACAGGTTGACAAGAGGGCGTTCAAAAATTAATGGCCCACACTTTGATTGCAGGTATAAAAATTCAAAGAGGAACTTCTTCAAGAACAAGTAAAATCCAAACATTCATCGTTTTTGAGATGTCGAAACGTGAAGTGGAATATAAACCACTTTTCTCAACAGGTGAATTGGGCGCTGTGGGTCACTGCCATGGCCAGCGAGGTCTCCAATTTGACACCTTCGGACTTCTACGTCTGGGGCCACATGAGAGTTTAATTAATGAAGCCCCAGCGGAGACAGAAATGGATCTTGTTGGAAGGATATTTGACGCTACAGGACTCGTTGCGGATGATCTACGTGTGTTTTACCGTATCCCAGAATCGCTAATTCCTGTGTCGGCAACAGACCTTCATAGACGTAGCGGGATGATATTTTGAGCGCTTGTTGTACATACTTCCCATTCCGCCATAAAGTCAATGCAATTGAATGAGCTCCAACCACCTCGGACTCTGGGATCTACCCCCGCTATAGTTAGATAAATCCTACTCAATTTTGAGACTCGATACCTCGAAAACGGTGAATGTTTGGAGTTTGTTTTTGTTTTTTAAAAATGTTTGGGTTTTTATATTTACTGTCCAAGTTTGTACCACTAGTTTTTGAACACTATACATATAGTCACTAATTTTATTTCTTCCATTTTTACTGTGTTAGTACAGACAAAACAGCAATTTACAGCGGTCTAATTTGCTAAGAATCGAAACCAAATTTTATTCATTTCTAACTCAATCCGCTGGCTTGGATTATCTTGCAGTGTGCGACCTTGACGAGTGTTTTACAGGTTTTGCGATTTACTGACCTCTTTTTTCAGCGTCTTCTTAAGCTTTTCTACATACTTGAAAAATGCATTAATATTCTTTTTCAGATTTTGACAGTGCATGAGCAGTATTGGACATTGTGTTGAAAAGTAAAAATAATTATTTACTGAAGTGTGCTTTCTAGAAGACTAAGATACTGATACATATTAATTTTAATGAACTTGTATACGAATATCTTCACTCGCTAATCGTAACAGCATATGTCTTTTTCCGTTAACTTGGTTAGTTCCAGAAGAATTTCATTTTCAGTTCGTTAGTGACGCAGAAGCAAAAATAACTGTTACGCGTTTCAAGAGCTCACGCGTTCGCTAAGGATAGCTACGGAGATGAACGGAGGAGCCCATAGTACAATTATGAGCTCTTGGAAATGCAGAATGCAAAGCGCTCGAAATTAGCAACTATCATAAAGGCATATATTTCAACGCACGATGTACGTATGACGCAGTGCCAGCAGCTCAGCGCACACGCGGTTTAAGCGGCAACACTGTCTCGTTGAATTTGGCTTGAAGTTATAGCCTGCCACTTGGCTCCAGGTTCAACTGGATGATCAACACTTAAGAATGAAATGAATATGTACGAATGAACGTTGAACAAATCAATGTATTTATATGAATGAATTCATCCATATTGATAAATTGTTAACTGAATTATAAAATTATTCATTTAAGCTACTGCCGGCTGTTAAAATTCATTCAGTTGACGCTCATATCAACGGATCAAAAGCGGACGAGGAAATGTCCTTGAATGCTGGACACATTGACAACATAGTAAAATATTTGAAAAAGGCGGAGTACTAATTTACCCAAAAGAGAGTTTCAACTCAAGTATTCGGAATCGCATCCTGAGATTGACTACGCTGGGAATGTGTTGATATTTCAATTGATCCGAAGGCCCGCTAGACCGAGGCCCGCTAGACCGAGGCCCGCTAGACCGAGGCCCGCTAGACCGAGGCCCGCTAGACCGAGGCCCGCTAGACCGAGGCCCGCTAGACCGAGGCCCGCTAGACCGAGGCCCGCTAGACCGAGGCCCGCTAGACCGAGGCCCGCTAGACCGAGGCCCGCTAGACCGAGGCCCGCTAGACCGAGGCCCGCTAGACCGAGGCCCGCTAGACCGAGGCCCGCTAGACCGAGGCCCGCTAGACCGAGGCCCGCTAGACCGAGGCCCGCTAGACCGAGGCCCGCTAGACCGAGGCCCGCTAGACCGGGGCCCGCTAGACCGGGGCCCGCTAGACCTAGCGTCAATGTATTTTGGTTTGCAAGTCCACCGCTCTCGGAGTCACATTCTTCAGTCTATAATATTAGTTAGCACAACTTTAAAGAGTGGTTCTCGCATTAAGTTAATGTTTTCTACCTGACTGACAGGAGGTATAGCTTGTACGAAAATATTACTGTGTATGCATCTCGTTTGGTTTAACAAAGCACACAAGCGCGAGCTTGGGTAAGAAAAGAAGAACCCAGCCATAAACCGCTCACAGAATTTTATGCACCACGAGCAGCAATATTGCCTGGCAAAAACCTCTATAAAGCCACGAAAGTAATTAGTTAAACTGCCTGAAACTTGGTAAGGTGCGATAAGTTCTCCTTAGGAGCCTGCTGAGCTGCAAAGCGCTACCTACCAGACCGAAGACAACTTTTGCCGCCGTTTATCTGGAAAAGTTTGAACTCTGGGGCGTTTTTCTCACCACAAACTTTGGAGCAGGTTGTGTAGAGCTACGTGATTACAGAGTAATGGGCGGCTCCGACCGATGTTAATCTTACGCAAGGGAAAGTTACCATGCATGGGCTGCCATGATTCATGCTTTCTTCACTAGTATGATGTATTGACTGCAACAAGTTCCCGCTCGCTTTGTCATTGGAGCGGAAGTTTTTCAGAGACGACTCGATGTCCATGAATAAGCTCGCTTCCATGTACTACATGAATGAATCATTTGAGAATAAATAATATTTGTCGGCTAGGGCCTTTTTTTGATCGACGTTGGCTGACAAGTTTTGTTACATCTGCCGTAGTTTTTATCTTCGTTTTTTGAGTGGAACCTATTTTATGAACAGAATGTGTTTGACGTTTCCGATGCTTCAATATTTTCATGGTAACGATAAAGCAAGCATTCGTATTCCGAACCCCTTAACGAACTATCCCGAGATATCTCGTGGCCCCCCTCGGAGGGCGTGGGATAGGAAATAAGGTTAGGTTGGTCCTTGCTATGGGGACTGGCAACCCCAGGGGAGAATTGCTAAGTTACCTCAGCTATAGATAGGCCTTCGGGACTTCTATCTTTCGTACTCACTTCTTTCGCTTCTTTCAATATTCACCCCCTCGGCGCTATCTCTCCCGTGTCTCTTCTTGCTTTTCCTTTAACTTGCTGTATCTATGCTCAGGGAATCTAGTGTGGGAACACACCTGAGCATTGATTCCACATTTTCTACAGTCTATACTAGATGGTCCTTTTTCTCTTCGGTCTTTTTGTATCACATTCCATGTTGATAGAAAGCTTTAAACTAACGAGTATAATAATAATAATAATTATAATACTTCGTGGCCGTGGTTGTTGCATTTACACGGTCACTGTCGATCGCATAGACCGTGTGAATGCACTGCCGTCGTTCTCGGGGTAATTTGTTAAGAGGTTAACACAACGCACAATTCACCAGAAAACCTTAGCGTTCCCGCCATTTTTCCCGATATTGTATCACTTGTTTTCATCTAAAACAAATTCATGTCACGCTAATAGTCTTTTTCATTAGGGCAACTTATAGAAAAGCACACACACTGCTGTTCATTCTGAGACGCTGATATTATGAATAAAAAATATCAAACCTCGTTTACTTTTATCAGTTTTAGGACATACGATTTTCAGTTCAGAAATACGGAACCCATACCTGGAACACGGTGAAAGTCACATTATAATATTCAAGATTTTGTTTATTTCAGCAGCCATTCACGCGGACTACATCATTTAAATTTCACGCCAAAGTTTGGATTTGGCAGCCTTCATCCCTGGCTCAGTTCGCTCATGACCAGACCGAGCGGCTTTGTTAAGCTCATTGTTAGGGGGCGCTTCTAATCACCCGCGCGGGGAAATTTCGCCCACATCCCCCATTGGTGTCGGGAACAGGGGCTGTTTATGGGCGGCGAACGGAGACTTCCGAGGCCTAGAACTGGTGCACCAAGTGTTCATAATTCCTAGAGTCAGACTTTGATCCGAAAATAGACTGAAGGGCCTCCTTAATTAGGCGTAAACGAAGACTCATGAAAAAAGCGTGGCTCGTCAACTCGAATATGTACGCCTAATGTTTTGGTGTGCATTAAAATCAGGCTGTCGGTCTGCCAATGAAGTTTGCGATCAAGTTGGGTGACGTATTAGTCAGTAATAGAAAAAGACCAAAGTTCGGAACTTTAAACTTGATGTAGTGATTCCAAATACCTCTCAAAGAAGTATTTAAGAGTTACAATTTAGACAGAACATCAGCTGTCGAAAGTTACGAAACAAAAATGTGAGCCAAAATATTTTCATATTAAATTAATGAAGACTACACATGAATATTGTGATTTTTACGCACGCAACGATTGGAAACTTGAAGGTGGAGAATCTTTTACTCGCAATGTAGAACTTCGAAAAGCTGGTAGGATCTTTCCCATTGCCATTGAATCCAGCTTTCCCATTGCCATTGAATCCAGCTTTCCCATTGCCATTGAATCCAGCTTTCCCATTGCCATTGAATCCAGCTTTCCCATTGCCATTGAATCCAGCTTTCCCATTGCCATTGAATCCAGCTTTCCCATTGCCATTGAATCCAGCTTTCCCATTGCCATTGAATCCAGCTTTCCCATTGCCATTGAATCCAGCTTTCCCATTGCCATTGAATCCAGCTTTCCCATTGCCATTGAATCCAGCTTTCCCATTGCCATTGAATCCAGCTTTCCCATTGCCATTGAATCCAGCTTTCCCATTGCCATTGAATCCAGCTTTCCCATTGCCATTGAATCCAACTTTCCCATTGCCATTGAATCCAACTTTCCCATTGCCATTGAATCCAACTTTCCCATTGCCATTGAATCCAACTGTCCCATTGCCATTGAATCCAACTGTTCCATTGCCATTGAACCCGACTATAAGAAACTGAAAATCTATTGCCATCACGTCTGGATATCTGAGAGTATCGGTATAAAATTTAAAAATACATTGGCCTGCCGATCAGTAAACCTACTAATTTAATTTTCACGATGACTTTTACAATATAATCTTTACTATTTCAAATATTTCTTCTCGTTCAAAAAAATACACAAATCCTTTTTGTACGTACTATACATAAAATTAATTCGATTCCACGACTACCGGTTGTCTCAAGATCCTACACCAGTAAGTTCGACCATTCTTTTAATTTTAGCTAGTGCAAGCACCCGAAGATTGTTGCAGAAATCAAACGAGCAATATTTGGTGTACATCTTTGCTTCTCTTGAGGAAATTTCAAAGGCACTGCTACAGCCCCGAAGACTCGCAATATATAGCAACGGAGACTCCCGAACGGCGTTTTGGGACGTGAGCGGTCGGTTCTATGGTACTTGGAACTTTTGCTTCTAAATGGAAAGCAAGCAACTGCCATCGCAAATTATTTACGAGTTAAGGGGTTGGTCCATGTTCCAACTGTGTTGATTGTCGTGAGCGATTATTTATGTTCTCCCTCCAGGAATTTTATAATATTGAGCCCTGTTGTGCTTTGTACTGATTTTTAAATAATTTAAAAAAATCACTGGACATTTTTTCTTATCTGAACTGTTCGAAATTCCAGTAAAATTGGTCGTTCTTTGCAGGACTTTAAAATTAGTTTCTTATTTAAATACGGGACGGTATTAGCTCAATATTTTTAATAATATGCCAAGAGCCTCCAAGTTACCTTCAACGCAACTGGAGTGCAATCAAACATAATAATATACGTAAGCTCCTACATCAGCTTATGCGCTATGCATATTTCCTGCAGCTTCAATTGAAATGTTTCATGAAAACTTCCATTGCCCTCAAAATAACTAACGTTTACTCAGTCGATCTAAAACCCACCAGTGAAGGAAGCCCATGTGATACTTCAGGAATTCGTTTAGAATGCGTGGAATGGTAGCAAAAATATCCAAGTAAAAATCTGATTTGATATTGCTCGAACGCATGCGCCCCATGTTCCGATGTGTTGATACGCACGTAAATGCGACGCCACTTCTGCACCTGAGTCTCGAGTCTCCCAAGTCTCCTCCTGCTTCAGGCTAAGGGACTTCGGCTCGAATTTCTCACCTTCGTTACTGTCATCCTTTCCAGGGGGATGTTGACAGCACCTATAAAGTATTGCTATTACCTTAGGAATCCAACTAAAATGCAACAGAATCGGATAACAAGTTCGTGGAAAGTTCCTAAGTGACCTACCGTGGACGTGTTAGTTACTCGAAGACGAATTTTGGCGCCTGAAGAGTTCAAAAGAAAAAGAGGCGAGCCAAATCATTTCTAAGGCCTTGTTATCCGTGGACGTTCATGTATTTAGGCTCTAGTACTGCAGACAAGTGACGATCATCGTCTACGTTGACTTTTTGATAGCAAATTGTACAGATACGACCGACTAAGAGCCGTAACCGTTGAAGGAACACTAGAGGATGCCAACTTGGAATCCCTGTCGATGTTTTCCCTCTGACGTTACTGGGTTGACGACAGAACTAATCCAGTTACGCAAGTTAACTCATGAATAGGAAAGTAATGAAGGCGCGGAACAGCGGCGATTCTCCAAGGAGAAACAGAGCTTCGTGTTGCCCTCGAACATCGGCGGGGTGAGGGGAATGCTAGCAACTCCTAGGAAATCTACTCGACGTCCTCTGAGAAAAACAAAGATCCTTGAAACTAGAGCGGATCTTCTCGTTCGAAGAAAGGTGTGATCAGATTACTGTGTTTTAGAAACTTAGGGCAATGCTTATTTTCCCGCAGGAAACGGGAGAAGATTCCGAAGATTCCGCTATATTTTCGAGCGTACTGGCTTAAATGAAATTTAAACGTGACTGCATAAGAATATTCGCAGTTCTTCTTATACTTATTGAACTTAAAAATATCTCGAGCAGTCCACTCACTTGTATGTGAAACTGATCTGGTTGAGTGACTTTCAACTGAAATAAGGGCAATATCATTGTATACACTAAGACAGAACAATGGTACTTAACACTTTGACTGCGACGTGCGTCATGTCTGGTACACGCGATCATCTAACCTAACGTAACGAAAGCACTAACATATATGAATGCAAATTTGTAAGTTTTCATGAATTTCTGTTCATTACTCGAATAACCTAGTTGGGATTAGGGTGGAAATAAATAGGATAACAAAATTTTTGACAGCAAAATCCTTCAATTTTAAATTCACAGCCGAAATTATTGTCGACATGAAATAATTCGTGAGCGGAGAATCGTAGTCAAAGTGTTGAATCGCATGTCTAGTGTAGCCTACAGAGTGGTTTATGTTTATCTTAGCGTAAGACGGAAAAGCATTGAGAAGACTGTTCAGGAGAAGGTTTCAAGATTTAAATGGTTCTAGAGAAAAGATCACTTTTAAATTTTTTCATTGAAAATCTTCTTCCAAAATCAGTTTTTCAATAAAATTCGACTAATAAGATGTACAGAAAATGATCATGAGAAGCTCTATTCATTTCTCAAACACTATGTGCATAATATTTTGCAATTTGTTACCTGATTATGTTATACTGAAGTTTAATGGTAGCAATTAAATGCAGAGAAAAATTGTAATTTTTTGGTCTTCTACATCAGCTTAATTTGGTTTTACCAAAATTTTTATTCGAAAGTTCAAGCGACTGCCATTCTTCAAGCTGCCCTTTGAAAGCGAACGCATGTTAGAAAAACTCTCCGAAAAATCAGCTTGAAGTTATTCGTCTGTTCAATAAATCAGTCTGCGGACCATCCTCGAAAGTCGGTAACTTGGTGCGGAGAGCGACAAGTGCCGTAATCCAATGATGGAGCTGCTCCAATCGTGGACTTCAGTGGTGCAAACTTCCTTAATATCTAAAGTTAACTTTCAATCACACTCATGACAGACTGGGTGCCGCACCACCGGACATCATTTAAGCAACGACAAAATTCGTGCCCCAGAAATGCATTCTGGTGAAGAAACGATCCAGACCTCCGACTGGTTGCTTACAATTTAAGTCCAGTTCGAGGCTGTTGACCAAGCTGCTCAAGTAATGGACGGAAATTGAGAGCTATATGTCAAGTAAAATAATGGTGTATCAATGGTTTTTTTTTGGGTGAAAGGGAGGGAATTCTTCAGTATAGCGTCAATGCAAATAAAACGCTAATACCATCAGCTTTAAAACGGGGCCAAAAACACTATGTAAACTTGAGTGTCTTGCCCACAATGCCTGCGAAACTTTTACTGGAAACATTGAAAGCCCCTGTGAAACTTCCAGTCCTCCATTGATTAAGAATATCATTAAAGCAGCTGTACAACCCGGGCTTAAGGCAAGCTACGGAGAACTCTGGTAGTAAATTTCAATAATATCGAAATTGATGAACAGAAAGTTGAACACGTTTAAACTTTTTGCCAGCGTCGAATGTTTAAAACCTCCCAGGAAATTTGTATGAACAACTTGAGCTGTAAAGTTCAATTTTGCCAACTTCTGAGTGTTGCATTTTCACTGCGAAGTCTCGTTAGAAAATTGGTGCAGCTGAAACCCACTTTGCATAAACGAATATATATACAATTGAAATGTTAAAATCAAATTTTACCTTCACCAATGATGAACTGACGTAGAGTAGCTGTCAAATTCATCGATGTCTGTGTACATTGATGCGAAACAAAATATTTTACTTTCTGACATGCCTCCTCAGATTTAGGTGTTTTTTGCGTGTGTTAAAGTGGGTTCGAAAGCTTGTCAGTGTATTAATATTGATTTTGGGCATATTTGAAAAACAACTCGAGGAGTTACTTTTCAAAAATTATGCGTGGCATATTGGAAAATCCTTAATTTTTTTCATGCGCGTCCATAGTTCCCCATTTTATACATGGGACAGAAATGTGTCTCGACACTTTCGAGGTGCAGTAATTTTCAGTTTCAGAAATTTCCTCTCGCTAGATCATGATTTCATTTGCCAGCCTAATTTGAAATTCAGTTTTAAAGAGACGTTTCCAACAAACCGCCATGTTCCATAAATTTTTCTAGAGTTCAGTTTATGAATTTCTACTGCATGCTAGTGAAACTTGCACTTTAAGTTCAAGCAATACCAGTGAAATACATGTACAGATAGTAGCTTCTTTCCTTTACTGGCTACCGGCTTAAAAACTTCTGACTAAAGCGTCGTAATCTTCTGGCAACATTTTGTCTCTAGATTCTCTTTCATCGTTATGGTAGGGAAGCGTGCAAAAAGTTCCATCTTTTCAGAGATACATTTACGAGAGACATGCGATTTTCCTTCATGGATGTATTCTTCCCTTGGCGAAAACATTCAGTGAGATGAACTGTGTTTTACACACGACAATGAACTTCAAACAAAGGTGAAAGAACTAGAGATAAAATTGTTCATATTGAGAAATTTCAGCTTTTGAATCTCGATCAAAGTTTTCAGGGATTTCTGCATGCATTCGTGAGTTGAACTTAATTGAATAGTAAGTAAGCTTCATATCCTCTGACATTTCTTTCATAATATTTCTTATGAATCATGACTTTTCGTTATCATTTTGCTGTCTACCTTATGTATTAGAGAATCTAAGTTGCAATAGCCCATCTTTGCACCGTAAATTTTATTTTATGATGCATGCACAACGATCACACAATACTTTTAAGGCTAACATTTCACTTTTCGTACTTGGCATAGAATTTAATAAGTATCAGTATTAAGCTGTGCGAATGCTTATAATATTTCGAATAATCACAACTTTTGTTATTTTGCGGTGTATTATATGTGTACGAGAATCTATGCTGCAATTGGCTATCTTTGCATTGTAATTTTTATTTTAAGATGTTTTTTGAGTTAATATTTCACTTTTCGTGCTTAACATAAAATTATAAATCACAATTCAAAGTTTTTCAACGCGACTTCCAACAGAAATATTAAGGCGGTAGTTTTACTGATCACAATCAGAAGTTCCGTTGCGACTTCCACATTTTAATTTTGAAGCTGTAATTTTTCCTGGGTGAAAACTCGAAGGTTATATGCTTTGTATGTGACTGGTTTTGGAATAAACGTTTTTTCTTTCTTTCTTGCTTCAGTTGTTTCCCTCCTTTTTAGTCTTTGCAGGTTCAAAAATTTTAGTTCGTGGTTCCTTAGAACTTCGCATCATTTGGTTGAAAAATATTCTTCATTGAATTTTTTATCAATTCTGCAGCACATTTTTTAGTAAATTTGATGGATGTCTTTAAGAATAGTTCAATTCGTGATGTTAATTTTAATTCTAGTAAGCTACGTTTTGTTGATCATATGCTTGAAATCTTTAGAGAAGGTATTTCAAAAATTTATTCGAGTAATTTTTAACCTTGTGGAAGTGCCTCGCATGAATGTTCGATGTCTAGGCACCCTCGGCGAAGACGCTAGGCCATAAAAAAATGATTTTACCATGAAAAATTATTCTACCCTTCCTTGCACGCGAGTTCTCAACTGGAGAAAAGGACACAAAGACTAAATTTGAAGCTTCGTTTCATTTCAGTCAAAAGTACACGCATTGACGCTCCATTGTCCTTGTTTGAGCCTGTTAATTAATCTTGTTTTTCAAAACGGAAATTCATTGTCCGCGAAAATGGAGACTTCTATGAAGAAAGTACGTTTTCATATTCCAAGAAGTTATTTTATCTTCATAAATATTCACTAATATTTTGATGAAATAATAAACACCTGACGAGCTCGGCTCTTGTGTGATTTACTCATGAGACGAATCTGAAGAAACTGGCACCACAGACAAAGGTTGTTTCACTTCTGTGGGTTTTGTGATTATACATTGCGACGCATTCTCTGAACTTTTTAAACTAATTTTCCTCAACTTTCCTGGGCTAGTCCTTACCGTTCCATGTGCTTAGGGGAAATTTGTCTGACGGAATTTCTCCTTGTGCTCATGCGCTCACTTTTATATCACTTGACTTTGACTTGAACATTCGATAGCAGGAGACACGTATGATTTCCGAGGGTTTTCATACGTTGACCTCAATTCTGCGTTTGACTTACGGACATGAAGAGCTCGGTATTCGGGTAAGTTACCCACGTTAGTATCAATAACAAACAGACAGCGAATCTCTTCTGTTTTTTTAACAGTCGTAGGGGAGGGGGGAAGAGGGGGATGGCCTCATTTCGCACCGTCGTTTCATTCACGGCAGAAGTCGTGTCATCAGGGCGCACTCCCGTGTTCAGCCATTATTTTCCCTTTCTTTTATTTTCTTTATGCAAGAGTTTTTCTATTAGTAGTTACTAATTGCAGAGAGCTTGCATAATCATTAACGTATTGAAAAACCATCCACCTAAATTATTCATACAAGCGTTTATTTCTTCAAACTACCGCCACTCGAAGGCGGTACACTGCAGATACACGAGTTACTGTGAATTCAATTCGCTAAACTTCTTAATTCGTGAGAAGTTTTTTAGATTATAGTGATTAATTTGCGCCTCGCGCCATTGATTCGTAGGAATAGCAAATCTCACCAAATTTCCGATTGAATTTTAACTAAAATCTGTCATTCGTAAATCATGGCTCTACTATATTGTATAAAAAATGCAATTGCGGAAAAACTACAACATGGCCGGGGGCACGAGACGGAGCCGTGTGGTGAGTGGAATTGAGCGTCTCCAGGTAATTCGGTAACACTCGGGCCACTGAAGAACGTATATAGGTACAGCCCAGGGTAATTGGAAACAAAATTGTGAGCACGAAAGACTTTCATATGTATTAAAATATTAGAAAAGTATGTTTATGTACAAGTATCACAGAACAAAATAAAATATATAACCTTAAAATCCAAGGGGGACCTGATCCACGAATGTAAAGACTGCAAAGGATCGGATCGAATGGTTGGAATCGGATCACAATGGACGAACTTTAGACTTACAGAGAATAAAATCCTGTAAAAGAAGTGCATCAAGATGGACTAACTTCTCTTGTACGGCAACACGAAGATAAAACTGGAAGATATAAAACCTGTAAATGAATCTATCTTCATAAATTATAATTAAAATGACTTGCGGCGTAGATATCGAACACCTTTTTATGGTACAGCAAATCAATATTTCTAGTCACTGACACGCCAATGCAAGATCGGGAGGTAAAAAAAACAGAAAAGTTTGTAGTTAATCGATGTAGAAAGTTTAATTTCACACATCGAGCGTCCAAATTGGAAGGACAAGAGAGCCCTGGCCCTAATCAGTCGAGTGCGAACTGACAATTCGATTTGTTTCGAGTTCTGTAGGCTCACTAATGAAAGAAAATGGACGGAACAACAACATCCTTGAAGAATTTTTGGTTCCATTATAGTCCCATTGAAGTACGATATCTATCCCAGTTTCATGCATCAAACTAAATGCCAATGGTTAAGACAATTCGCTAGCTTCGTCAGTAAATAAGAATTTTGAAAAATGGAAGTAAATTTCAACAAATGCACCAAAAATTCTTATGAAAATTGATCAATAAACTGCTAACGGGGTGAACAAATCTATTCTCTTGAAAGATAAAATCGAGAACGTCGAGTTTATTACATTACAGAACGTCGATAGGGGGGACACAAAAGAACGAGCAACAAAGCAAACAAAATGAGATCAAAATTACATTTATGTTTCAAGCAAGACTGAAAAATGTTAGCTCGTAAAAATAAATGCTAATCCAAAAGGACGTCGAAAAAGAATCGACGAAGCTTTAATTATTTTTAAAACTGTAGTCGTCAAAGGGAGAACAACCAACGATGGTCGATGTCGAGTTGTGCAGCACACCTTAGAAGCCGCACGAAAGCATCACAACCACCAAGTTGAGATCGAGTCATCCACATAATGCAGTTATTCAGAACTGAACCGTATGTATGAACTGAATATGTTCAGGTTTTTAGCGATGATTTCCTTTTTCCGCGTGCAATTCAAGAGAAAAGTGGAGAAAAGCACAGACACAGCTGACGTCTAGATAGAGATCAGTGCACTTTCTCCGCGGTGATTTCCAAAAAAGCCAAGGTAAATCACATCAAATTTATAGGAAGAAAGTACGAAATTCGAAGTGATCACCGATGACTTCAAGTTGACAATAACATTCAACAACGAAACTAATGACTAGAAACAACAAGAGCAGCACACAACCTTGAATAGCATTGAACGAAATGTACACACATAGAATAAGATGCCCAAACAATTTTAAATCATTCTTCTATATTCAAGAGACATATAAGAGCTATTTAACAAATCTACTGTAACTTATTTTTGTGTCATGAAATTACAAAAGACGAAGCAAAAATTTGACCAAGGTAAATAAGTAAATTATCAAATGCTAATTTTAAATCCAAAGGAAGAAAAAAATTCAAAAACGGTTCTTTAATTCAATATTTTCGCAAAAAAACTAGCTGCGTAATTTTTGTATAACTGTAAACGTTATGAAAAGCAGCAAAATAAATTAATGGCTAAGAAAAAATATGCTGCCAAATATTCAAACATTTCAATTACTTCGAAACCCTGGAACTCATTACGGTACCGGAGAATTGATCAATAAAGATATATACATGAAACGTTCACCTACCTACAGTACTTTATGTGTAGGACAGTCAACTACAGTCTAGTGATATGTTGACTATACATACGTATTTTTAGAGCACTCCGTACATCCGAACTTACAAATCACAAACGAAATAATTACCAATTTCAACAAGAAATTGGGAACTACACTCGCCACTTCCACACTTTCGTTTGATTAACACTGAGTGAGCAGAAAGATTAGCTAACACGTTAGAAGATTATTTTACACAACAAACTATAATCAAGTATCGCTACATTGATCATAGAGTACATCATCTTCATGTTCCTCCGCTACTTCCTTCACGTGCGCTCTACGACCTTTCTTTGGAGATTTTCTACTTGAAGATTTTAAAAATCCTTGGCGAGAGGAACGAACTAGTTCAGGCTCTGGCTGTTCGCAAGGATCGTTTTGGAGAACTCCGTCGTAGGCTAAATTGTTGTTGGCAACATTTTGGTCATCGATTCGGGCAAAACCATTTGGTCGAATCTGCAGTCGCGAATTATCTACATTAGGAACATTTTGCAGATCATCGCAACTTTTAAAGTTCCTTGACCCGTCGGTAACATTGGAATCATTGCAGTTATTATTCCCTGACCTTCTGCACGTGTTGGATCTATTGGCAAAACTTGAGTCATTATTTTGGGCATAAATTCTGTACCTGTCGGCTCTCGAAGGAAGGGGAGGCAAGTCTCTCCTCTGGTTACTAAGGGGTGTCGATAAAGGAAGCGTCGATGAAGAAGTGCCAGAAGAATCGAGACTACTGGATTCTGTGACAACGACTCCATCATTGGAACTGGAAGGATGCGACGAACCAGAAGAATCACTCACGCCTATCCCCTGGAGGGAATCATCAGGGATGCGGTGCCTCTGGCCAGGCAAAATGTTAAGATTATAAGCGTCTAAAGCAGTCTGGTATTCGTTTTGATTCGGTACAGAAGAAACCGTCGACAAACACGTCGTTGCAATGAGATCCAAATCTGAATGCGGATTGACATTGTAAATCGAGTCGACTGGCATTGAATTAGTGGGCGTTAGATCTTCGGGAGATCTCGTAACATCATACATCGACTTAGCCAATTTTGCGTTGGAAATTAAAGTAGAGGAATGTAGAGGTAACGGTAAATTATTAGGGTGTTGGAAATACTCTGGTGGTAATTGGTGAATATGAGGCTGGTGAGACTGCATCATTAAAGGATGATACTGCCTTCCATCAGGACCATTCTGAGGCGAATGTTGGAACATGGGACATCCATGATGAGCAGTAATATTTTGCGCGCCATACTCTAAAGGGTGCGCCATTGTATTATGTACAAATGGAATATTCCTATTATCGTGCTTATTTGACTGCTTGAAGGCCTTGCCAAGATATGGAGCATCAACATAAGGTGCTGGCACGTTGCCCCAGTGGACAATGGAACAGTTGGGAACTTTTGGATCGCCGTTGGGTCTTAGAAGCGTCGCAGCTTCGTACAAGTGACTGCCAGGGGAATAAATTTGTGCTAAGGGGACCATATTGTCGGAATGTTTGCTGCTTGCTGGCTTGTGCCGCTGATTGTCTAGGCCAGGATTAATAGCATAAACAGAAGATGGCAGGAGCGAAGGGCCATGATGGCCGCTTCCATTGACATGTTTGTGGCGCGTTCCTGTGCACTGACCCGAGGTGAAGCCAGGTAACATGGATACGATTGGAGGTCCGCTGGTGTTGACGGCTCGTAAGAACAGTCCGCTGGGATGGCGCGAGTTCGTTTGGGGATGTGCAGGAGTCGGGGAAGAGGTCGGGGTGGCTGTCGAGCTGCTGTTGTAACTGTGAGACGACCGAGACGAAGACGACGCTTCGTCTTCCTCGCTGTGGATGAGCTGTAGAGTTGGAGGCAGGAGGGTGTTGCACGGAGCTTCGCTGGTGCTGCAGCTGCAGGTTTCGCTGCCTGTAAAGAAAATGGAGAACGCATTGCTTATTTCAAAAGTAATACAAAAATTTGGTGAACTTTAATAGGCACGCAGTATTCTGTGAAAAAAATGGAATCGTAAAATGTTACTGAAATATTTTCGTAAAGAAACATCAAGCCTAAGCAGGTAGCAATAAAAATGTAAACGGTTGAATTAGCTGAATTCTCCTTTAAAACAAGTAATTTGACTATTTTGTCATTCAGAATATCATATACACCATAAAAATTTGTTCATAATTTTTTCTTCGCACAACTTCACATTTTTGGGAAGGATTTGGAAATTTGGAATAGAAAACTGCGGCACATTTTTGTAACGTATTGGTACATCGTAAATTTGACGAATTGAAAAAAAAAACAATTTCGAGGACCTCGTCCAACAGATGCACATATTCAGCAATCGGAATTGAAGAAGAATCAATGAGATTTTTACTTAAAAATCTCTGAACTCTAAAGTAATGTAAATACTACTGAATATATATATATAAATATATATAGCTTTATAGATATGCAGGGTGTTTCACAAAAAACTGAACTCACTCAATAGTGGTTTTCCATGTCACTAATACCATCAAACCTAAAATATCTTATGCATAAACATTTACCGTACCGCTAAAACATTTACCGTACCGTCAAAACATTTACCGTACACCCCAAAATGCAGCTTACAAATAGTATCCAATGGCAGGCCAAATTGTATCTTATGGTCAAATCGTATCTTTTCATTCTCAATTATAACTTGAGTAACGCAAAGAAATAAAATTTTCAATAAAAATAAAATGGACCATAAAATACGATTTGGCCTGCCATTAGATACTACGTGTATGCTGCAGTTTGGATGTACAGTAAATGTTTTGATTTAAATGCTTATGATATTTTTATGCATGATGGTATTAGTGATACGGGGAAACCCCTATTGAGTCGGTTCTGTTTTTTGCGAAACACCCTGTATATACTGTATATACTATTCGCATGATAAAGCACTCATTAACTTGCACAAATCAATCTATTAAAATATTCGTCAATACGCAGAATTTAAAACATGAATTTTCAACAAACCTCATCCCCTTACTGTAACCTTATGTCAAAAATTTGACATCAATGAAGAGATATAATTATACCGGCTCAAATATTCAAAGCTAGTGCAGATAGGGAGAATGAGATCAAGGGAAACCTTGGAAATGCTGAACTCGCGGGCACATTCCTCATGATTTTAAGCTTTGTCCATTTGGGATCACAAAAAATTTAACCTCTATGCTCTTTTTCCGACGTGCTATGCAGAGCCAGGGATGAATTAATGTACGTCAACTCGGTGAGTACATCAGGCGTCTGCTCTGATGTAGATGTTTATAATTTTCGTTTCTTTAGTTTTTATTAACAGCGATGGGTGCGCACTCTGCGTTTACTGCTCTGGGAGCTAGTTCCTCAGGCCCGCGTGAAATGGGAGCAAAAATACTCGTAAAAATACAATGAGGTGTGAAGAGAACGCAAAACTTGCATGCAAGCTTATAAGACTGGTAATTGTGAAAGAGTTTTAGCGCATCGGTAGCGAAGTGTATGCCTGTATACCTGCAGAAGCAATCGCATGCTAGCAACTTTTCCAAAGGGACTCTGGACGTAAATTTGCCGTAGAGAATAGCACCTCGACTAATATGCACCTCAAATGCAGTAATCAAAAAAACAGAAACGTCACTAGCAATAATTGAACATCACAGCAATCGATGAGCAATGGCTTTGCCTTCGTCATTTAAGAGGTCACGAGATAATTCTGCACCTGAAGATATGTGGTGGTAGAGATGATCAGATGGAGTGTCCGGTCTGGGCTCAGGGGAGTAGAGATGCAGAGCAGGTGGCGGCGGGGGTAACGCCCCCCTTGGTAAGGGAAGTATCTCTTCTTTGTACCTCAAGGGAGGGGGACAGCCGTGCCCCGGGTGCAAGGGTCCCGGAAGCAACGGAGGGGCAGCAGGCAAGTCTTCGTACAGGTCCGTAGCGTCTAGATCACAGCTGGCTTTTTTCGATGCCGCTTTGTGGGACCTCCACATTCTGCTGGAGAAACCAAGCAAAGCAATCGTTAAGATAATCTTATCGTCATAACACGGAGAAGCGGACGTGCGACAGCGCCGCAATAATGCACAGGACGCTCACCACCGTGTTGAGCAAACATAATCAACCGATGACTTTACACCGTCATCCCATTTAGAGGCCTAGGCAGAAGAGGCTAATAAACATTGCGGGATTCTTCAACGCGTAACAAAACGACATTAAACACAAAATCAAGATAAGAGGAAAATCCGTAAATAAGCTGAGGATTGTCGCATGCAAGCATTCGCAGGCGTGCCAATCGGGGAGGCGGCCAATCAGCGCTGCGCAGGCGAGCTGAGAATGCATTTACTGCAGACAGTGTCCGAGAGCTCAACGATCATTCGAGATAAAGAGCCAGCGAGTTTGTGAAAAGGAGAACTAAATGCAGCAGTATAAATATTATGATCAACTCGCGTACCTAAGAATCAAATTCAGAATTCATTAAAGACATGATGAGGAAATGCTTCTAGAAAATTCAACCCGAAAATACATATCGTACATTTTGATGCACACTTGATGGTAGGAATACCGTATGAGAACATGGTGATAGAAGGGACTCATTTTTAATTTAGATTTTTTGGTACCTTGTGACTTCCAGCCGTCCCCTTACAGAATCGCGTTTATTTCACTGACTGGACAATATTTCTTCGGACAAATTTTACTTCAGATGAAAATGATCTCCAGATTCAAGACAATGCGTTAATTTGATTTTAATTGAGAATATTATGAGAATCTATAAACTATTACGCAATTCTATTTTAACTCAATGAAAATTCTGATGCATGAACAATTTCGGTAACTCTCGTGAAAAACTTTATCGTTTCAGCATATATGTTTCTACTTGCTGACGAAAATCCAATACCACAGGCAGTCTCGGTTTTCAAAACCAAATACTTTCCTGCATTCGTCGCACTGAAGACAAAGCTAGTTTCTTGTTTTCAAATGAACACTTGTTCATCCTGGAAGACGTACAATGTCCAGCTCAATTTAGGATCTCCAGACCACACTCGCTAGACGGACGAACACACCCAAAAGGGTGAAGCTGCCTAATGGCTGGTGGTTCAGGTCATCAGTAGAATAACAGCAGGTTGTAGGTTCGGTTTGCGGTGAGCTCTACCCAAAATAAGTCGAGCCAAATTAAACGGAATTCAGTCTAGTGTTACAACGACAGACTTTATTATCAGTAAATTTGACCCTAATTTTAGTAAGTGATATAATTGATAGGTTTTCGCAGCGGTCCATCAAGTTCACTTTAGTATCTCAGGAGCAAGTTTGCGGTAACTTTGCAACATTTTCAAAGCACTCAATTGCGCATTAGTTAACAAGAATTAATTGAATAAATATTTTTTGTATGTATTACTTGGATATTCAATATCCTATTCCCCGACCTCACGCAACGCTTTCTGCTGATGCGAATCGAAATTTTTTGCATGTTAAAAACGCGTGTTGGTAGTTGAAGAAAACGTCATTATAGCTCATAATGAAATTTAATTGCGTTTAAACACGTTAATAAGGATTAGATTATAAGTTAGTTTAAAGCTCCCTGGCCACAGGATATGTGATCTAAAAAGAACTTAAGGGGCGATTTAGCATATACTTTAAAAAAACTGGAATCTATGCACAGGTATGTTCCCATGCAAGATTCCTCGCACATTGAAACGGCAATTTAAGAAAGAAGAGGGAAAAAATAAGAAATAATCAGAGAAGAAGGCACGCGTCAATGAGGAAGGTAAGTGCCTTGACACCCTTCACGCTCATGCCTTAGACTTTACGCTCGTCAACTGGGCGCTTGAAATAAGAGGGTCAAATGCTGCAGAGAAATATGAATTAGAAAGTCAAGAGTAAAGCATGTGTGAATGATCTTAAGCGGAGGCAGATAGGACTATTTGCCAAACATTGCAGTGAGGCCGTAAAGCAGGAGATGGGTCCCGTGGGAGCGTGGAGGCGCGCAGCATACAAAGCAGCCACGCGGTCATCGTCTTAGTGACAAGCCCTCGAGTCCAAAAGAACGAACCCCATGGCGTCGGCATGCGGCCAAATGTGCGTCTGTCATTCCCTTTTGTTTCTCACATTCAAGCGAGAGCCAAATTCATGGACACGCTGACCGCCCTGAACAAAAACAGGGAAACGTCGTCGAGGATGAACAATAAAAATCGTCCGTCGAAAAGCAATCCGGCACGAGCATTAGAGCGCAGTAAGTTGAAGGGAAAGACGGATTACGAAGCGACGAGTTAAAGAACCACGAATTCTCAGAAATTTAAGACGGATCAGAACCTGATCGATGCTTTAAGAGCGCGATGGAGCTTTGTTCTGAAGCGAGACCACAGGCGAGCTCGATGAGGTCAACACCTCGCCCAAATTAATGGTTCTACAGGTAAGGAGTTCACGGGCTCCAAAGGAACTACCGAGAAGCACGAGCGACAAACCAAAACAAAACACGGGCATTCATCTCAGACACCTCATAAGCCCAAAGCACGCACGTGAGAAGGAACATGGCTTGAGCTCGCAACAGGACACACGCGCCAAGAAATATAAGCGGTCAGTGCACACAAAAGCACCGGAACACTTGACGCTCTTAAGTTCATAGCACACGGAACATGAATACTACTCGTGAAGACTTTAAGACGCTTCGGACAATACGTGTGTTGTGAAGTATCCTTAAGAAGAGACAATAATAATCTGCAGCAACTGATGGCTTTCAAGATTTAGAAGCATAAATTAAAATTTAGCTATTTTCGAGCTCAGGTAATGTGAAATGAATACCAAGCGAGCGAAAATGAAAGGTGAAGCAAATTGTAAACACCACAAGAAAGTTCACAGGTGAAGTAAAGCATCTAACCCGAAATAGTCGACAGCGCACAGAGTACGAAAGTTTGCAGTGAAGTGTCAAATAATATTACTTTAATCTTGATACAAGAGTTTACCCAGAAATCAATAGGACAGCGCTCTCTATTACGCAAAATGAATTCAGTTCACGAGTCACTTCCTGGACTGCGCTCTTCAGAACACGGGTTTTATCCGAAGGCCGTGAGATATTATTCTGAAAACAAAGACAAATTTATATCTGACGGTTCAAAGCAATCATGAAAATCATATTTTTAACTCGTGCTTCAATACAGGTATATTTTACTTGAGAGTATGAATAACATTACAATTCAAAGAACTACAGGCAATAAAAAGTATAGAACGATGATGAAATGGTAGCCTACGGCTGAATATAGACAGCAGATGTTACGGCAATAAAAAGATACATCGAAAGGATCTCTTGAACGATCGGAGTTTTATAAAGAAAGAACGTCGTCGTGCACAAATTTAGCAGGCAAAAATATACCGAAAAGGACTCGCGTAGAAAAAGTGACGATTCCCCCGAAATGAATGCGCCAGATCATCTCATTCTCAGGCATTTATTTGTGAATAAAGCTCTCGTAAATGCGATACAAAGGAAGTAAATTATGCCCTAGAAAACACATCTTAGGTCATCAGAGAGCGGAAGCTTTCGCTATTAATAAGGCCCGTGCACCGACAGCAAATAGAGTCGCAAAAGCGCCTTGAAAACAAGTTCCTAAATATTAAAAATGGACGTCCTACCTGACGAAAATGACGGCAGCGACGAAAGAAAAAATGCCGAGCACGGTAGCGCTGATGATGATGGCCGGGACGGAAACTTCCGGAGTGGCGGGCGGCGGCCCTCCATCTTCGTACGAGCCGAAGCTGGTACCCGCCTCGAGAGCCAGAGCTGGACACGTCCACGGTCCGTTGCAGTCCTCCGCCAGGCTGTGCTCCAGAGGACCGTTAACGCCAGGAGGCTTCGGAGGCGGCGGGAGGTGGAAGAAAGGTGGCGGTTCGGGCGGTCCACCGCCGCAGTCGCAATCCCAAGACGGTGGGCCCGGCAGAAAGTCATCGGTGGCCATGGTCTTAGCCTCCTGCCCGTGGAAATGTCAAATAAGAGTTAGATTATTGGTTAGTTCAAAGCTCCCTAGCCGCGTGAAATGCGATCTCGAGACAGCGGGAAGAAAGGACCATTTAGCATGGATAGAGGATTCCGTGCACGGGTGCGTTCCCACTCATCAATCACTGAGCACAGACACAGCACCTTAAGGAAAAGAGGAAGAAAAAAAAACAATCTGTGAAGAAGACATGAAGATGGAAAGACTCGAAATGGGCACGAAAGCCCCGAAATTCTAGCGAGAGCTGAGGTAACGTAACAGTTTAAAACGAGAGTTTAAAAAATGTAGCCCGTACAAGGGAGAAGAAAACTCGTCCACGGTCGAATATCAGCGAAGATATTTAGTGAAATGCTGACTGCATTTAGCCTCAATGCAAGTCAAAATCGTCGTAATTAGATGAGAACAAGAACAATCGTCGAGATGATTAGATGAGAATAATCGTCGTAATTAGATTCATTTTGAAATAATTATTCGGTAAGAGCAGCAGCGATAACACTTGCTGCAGTGTTAGGACATACAGCTTTGAATTTTGCTGGAAGAAAATAACTATATCCGGAACATAAAAGGATGATGTTGACGAAAACAATGATAAAAGGAAAACATCGAGGACAGCTTCGATAATATTAACCATGCACCTGATGCCATTTCCTTGGGATCTAAATAAGAACATCAAACTTTGAATAACACACGAACAGCAAAGTTACATAAAAATAACATGGGCCATAAAGAAATTTGTTCTCACCAAGAGTTGCAGCTCAAACTTTACAGTAACTTTCAGAACGAATGTCACCTCTTTTTTTATCCTTATTTTTTGAAGGGAATTTTCGTTGACCAAAATGGCGATGAAAGTTACTACTCATATTATTGCTACGAGTATTCATGATACGGCGTGATGTCGCTCATAGAAAGCTATTTAAACTGATTGAAAACTAAAAAATCTGCTCGCAACATCACATGTTTTGGTGAGCTAACAGTAAAACTTAAAATTAAAATTTTGCATTTCAAACCATTTTAATGTGTCGTACGTATATTTCCATAAAATGCTGCAGTAGTTTAACCGATCATTCCAATGCTGCCATCAACTTACTACGAGTACAACCTTTCGAATCCAATATTCAAGATATTCCCATTATAAAAAATGAGTTTCTCACGGTGTTGGAAATGTCATCCTTCCACTATAGTTTCACTATGCGCTTCAATTCACATGCGCCACAATTGTTCCTCGCTTCTGTTTCGTGTCCCAGTCCGGGGCCAGGTTTCTTGGGATGAACGTGCTTTGTGGCGTGGAGAAGAATGTTCGTTTTTTTGTTCTGGGCGGTCGCTTGCGCCTCCGGCTTGGGAACATTTCTAACTAAAAATTGTTTCTCGTCGCCGGAGAAGAATTTAAAAAGCATTAGAACGCGTAACAGCCTCTAATTAGGCTCGAGACTGGTGCTTGATGGGATATTGGATGTAGCAAGATATTGATGCCATGTAATATTGGGTGTAAAATTATTTTAATAAATGTAATATTGGGTTTAAAATGATACTGATGTTCTGTTATATTGGATGAAACATGGCATTGATGTCAGGCAATACTGGATTTAACATGATAAAGATGCGATTTAATATTGTATGTAACATGATACTGATGTCATGTTATATTGGATGTAACATGATACTGATGTCATGTAATATTGGATGCAACATGATACTGATGCCATGTAATATTGGATGTAACATGATACTGGTGCCATGTAATATTGTGTGTAACATGATACTGATGCCACGTAATGTTAACGTTAACATGATATTGATGCTATTAATATTGGACATAGTATGATAAGGATGCCATTAATATTTAACATTATAAGACATACATCTATACCATGTAACATTGGACCTAACATGGTGTCAATGTAAAGTAATATTGGATGCGACACAGTACTGATATCGCGTGATATTGGATCGATTAATTTATTATTAGTTAGTTTAAAGCTCCCTATCCACATCACGTGTGGCCCAAAGAGCGCGAAGAGAAGAAGGAACCATCTAGTATGGGCTGTAGAAAACGTGGAATCTACGCACAAGTGTATTCACACACCGGATTCCATACGCATGTATCATATGAGAATTGAAAGAAGGAAAGTGGGCCCGAAAAACAGAAGTCCCACAAGTCATCAATCTATAGCTGAGGTAACCTAACAGTGCTCCTCTGGGGTTGCCAGTCCCCATAGCACAGGATAGACAAATTTAACCCGAAGGGTTATCCTGTGCTCTCTGAGAAATTACAAATTGGATATAACATGATATTGATACCATGTAATATGGGATATGACGTACTACGGATGCTATGTAAGATTAGATTATATTAAACTTGATTATAACATGGGACTAATACAATATAGAATGTAACATGATCCCAAAACGATATATTAGATTACAACGAAACATGGATGCTGTGTAACATTTCATTTCAATATTGTGTAATTATGCATTATAAGATGATGCCATTGTTAAGTAAAATTTTACGAATCATAATAGAATGCTAGAGCAGAATATAATTATGTACCTCACATAGCATGGTAATATTGAATGCCCCTCACACTAACAAGTTTCGAGTTTTGAGTGTATATAAAAACTGGTAAGCAACGAAGAGAAACATCGCAAACATTTCGAAACATCGCAAACATTTCTTCTTGATGAGTGTGAGGCGGGACTAATGGCTCACCAGTCTCCACATCGTATGTCGACATTATGCAATAATGTTCACAATAATTAGGAAAAATTAAACAAGCAAAGAAAAATTACGTATTCCTAGTAATTTTTCCTCGTAAATTAGTCAATCACGCAGACTTGAGAGCGCAGATGGCTTGCAAAACAAAATATTCGCTATGAGAAAGCCACGTACGGTACAATTACTCGCTTATAGTTCCCACTGACGTAAAATTTAGGAAAACGGCCCATAAATTAGTCATGTCAAGAATTAACTGAGCAACAAAATGTATTTACGGCACAATCAAGGCCTTCAAAGTGGAGAAGAATGAGCCTCAAAACTGTGATAGCGCCGGCGATTTCGAAAGTCAACAGCACCATCGATCAAACTCTAGGATTCCATGCAAGAGTTCGAGCTGACGACACTGGTTCTCACTAAAAACATGTCCACCCAAAAATTACGCGTTGAGAGCTCCATCATTCGGCTTCAAGTTGCGCTATTACTTTGGGCGTGATCCAATAAACGAAGTTTTACTGCCTAAAGTATAAGCCATAGCATTAGTGTAACATCTCTCGCATAGGCAAGAGCACAGGAATTGGAAAATAATTTTGGTCGGAACACGAGCAATTAAGGATAAAATTTGAACTAATGGCTCGGGGTGAGTGCAAATATTACGCGTAGGTGCCACGAGAGCACCTGCAATAACTGTCCCATAAAGATGTGCCAGAACTCAGGCCCGAAAAGACGCCCTGCGACGTCGGGTCAATGGAACACGCGTCGCACGACACTCCTCAGACGCCGCTAATCTGGTCGAGGATCGTTGCCTATGCTTTGGCACCTGCTATTCGCACGGCTGGAAGTGTGCATGGAGCATTCTTCACGGTAATGACGCTCACCACGCACGAATAATTCCGAGTTTGCTGCCTATCGTGCTTGAACTTTCGTGCACACGAAATGGGATAGAAACAAATGGAAGCAAATCGTTCAATGAAATACCAGTGATCAAAAGGAACTCGAGAAGGAAATTCTATCAAAAGGAACTCAAGAAATAACTATCTCAAAAGGAACTCAAGAAGGAAATATCTCAACCAAAAGGCGCAATTAATTGCTCATTCGAGTATACCTTAAGCAGATGGTACAGCTGGAGTAAAAGACGCGCATACAAGTATCAAAGCACTGAGATGAAAACGAAGAATAGCATCAGAGTGTCCAAGTAGCTACGTCTAGAATTTCAGATAAAATCCAAACCAGCTCGGCACAGCGAGAGAGATCGTAAGGCTAACATTACGACAGACACAACACCGTTTTAAATTACACCTCACAGCACGGAGATTACGACAGCATCAACTGAGAAGAAGCACTACCAAGATAAGCGCCAAAATCGGGCCTGAATATAAATTGAGTTATCCTAGGCCTAACCTGGGACGCGAATACCCGCTTCTCGCGGTGTGGCTTACTAGGCAGTCGTCTACATGCGCTCGTCCACGCAGACTTGGAGGTATTCATAGAGCAGGTAATGACTACGTAGAGATCGGTGAACAAAAGGATGGCTGGTATTCAGCTCCAAAGGTCGCTCAGAGCCGTAACGAACACGAACGGTTGCAGGACCATGAAAAACGGATGTTGATGAGTAACGCAGACGTTAAGCGGTACAACTTTGCCCTCCAGAAGTCTCTTCATTCTTCAGAAAAACGAAGGAATGTAGCGTGTGCTAAGATCGAGAATTGTTGTGGTGTTAAGGTACGAAATTACCATTACGCATCAATTGACAGCTAGAACTGATAAAATACCAAGAAATACGCTTCTCTTGAATGAAATTGATTCGTAAATGCTACACAAAATCTACTTGAAAGCATCTTATATCGCCGAACACTTAGCACCTGCCAAGTCCGTAAAAACTATAGGAAGAAATTAAACAAGCCACATAAGTCAATGCAAACATTTCATACCAATGTGACCAAGAAGAAGAAGAAGTTAGTGAGAGACGGCTCAAAAAAAACGGGAAGCGCCGAACGTCCGACACTGAATAAATAAATTCCAACGCTCAAGAACTAGTCGCCATTGGGGTTTGTAGTCACTGCCTTGAGAGCGTCGTCAGCCCGGCGTCGGCATACTTAAAACTTTCGAAAGGTTGACGCAATTTTCCGGAAAAAGGAGTGGCCGCGTCACCTCCCATGATGCCAGAGATGACGGCGCAGTGCAGCCTGGTGACTGGGCGATACGGCGGAAGCGGGGGTGGCCACGGAAGGTGATAAGAACGCAACAGCGACGGATGAATGTTGTTCTTTTTGTTTTAGTGGGTTCAGTTTGAACATGCTCGTTTACATCAAAATAATTAGGAGTGTTATTATTATTATGATTTTCTGATGCTTGAAATGGAGAACTAAAAATGTAAATAAATCACGGTGAATCTTTGGTTCAGAAATCTTTTGTCCCTGAATTATACATATTTAATCACTATTTCAACACAGGAAGACAGCTTGCAAAACGAAATTCGGTAAAAAAAATAATTCGTGTGATAGCTAAAACCTCAAAATTGACACGACAAAATGGCACAACTTAAACGAACAAGTTAAAGAGGTACGATGCATCCATTTCGAAAATTGGAAAAAATCAAATGAAAACAGTTCGAGAAGTCGATGCATACACCATCACAAAGACAAGATCTAGACATGAAATGTTGAAAATGGAAGGTCTCCACAACTCGATAAAAAAAACAGACTCGTGCCGTGCCGTAACTGCTAGTCATTGTGCGTTGAGTGCCGTGTAGTACCTCGGGGAACTATAATTCTGTGCACCACACAGTCCAGGGAACGAAATCAAGTTGCTAGCAGACAAAGAATTTTTATTTCTCGAGGGCGTCCAGTCGACTAAATATGATGGACAAACTCCCATTAGCGGCGCTCTTCTCTAAGAGGGAGACGAGCGACAGTTCGTGGAACTTCCTAAAGAATTGAAGCACAACTCAAAAACAGCAGCATGTGAAACTGAAGTAAAGGTCGACTCGTACGAAAGTTCATTGCATTCGACATGAGAATAATAACACTTTTTAAGATGGCTTAATTTGTTAAAGTACGTTCAATTCTGTGAGAGATTAGATTGGATTTTTGGCCGTTTTAAAGCTCCCTACCCACACTAAATGTGATCCAAAGAGTGTGTAAAGAAAGGACCATTAAGTATAGACTCCAGAAAATGGGGAATTTAACCACAGGTGTGTTAACACACAAGATTCTCTGCGCTTTGAAACAGCAAACTAAGAAGGAAGTTTAATTTTGGAAAATATTGGACGCCTTATTCATTACGTTGTTGAAAATTTTAAAAGACACATTAACAGATGATTTTTTTTGGAGGCTAAACTTTCAGCCCGAGCGCATTTTACTGAAAGTCCAGCTTCTAAAAATTTGTCTTGACCGAATCTTTTGAAATTCTCGACAATATGAAGAAAGTGGAAGAAAAGGCAAATAATTATTAGAAAAAAAGGCATACAATTGAAAAGAAGCAAAATGGGCATGAAGGAAGTCCCGAAGGCCTAGCTATAGCCGAGGTAATCTAAAAGCGTCCCTTCCATATACGCCAGTCTCCATAGCATAGGATAGACAAACGAAACTAACCAAACCCTACTGCCTACCCTATGCCCCCTAGGGAGGAATATACGAGTATGAGAGACAGGCATGACTTGCATGTTGAGTTTGACTTGAATATCCCAAGAAACTTATTTTGGGCATACTTGCAAACTTCGATCATATACCTGCAAACGAGTTCATTATTCCCATAGAGGCCTCCATGCTAATGTAAAAATGTATAGTGACACACGCACGCACTGACTCATTCTGGTTGACAAAGAAAATTACTCTTACATTGGCGTGAAGAAAGAAGAATAATCAAATGCATTTCGTTAGAATACAATCGAGCCCTGAAAAAAAGGCCTCATAACTCGGGTTGACTGCTTATGAGGACCCAAACATCTCGACTCAAGTCTCTGGGTGGCCTCAGGGACGGCTGTCCTTGAACTCGAGTACCAACGTCACTGTTGCACACCCCTTCCTGCGTCGCCGATGTTGTATTTGCATTTTTTGTGGTCATGATCATTTTCACGTGCCTCCCAAATGAAGTAATGGTTATTATTATTGCCATTAACATTGTTCAAAGAAAGATTGAGGGATGCCCATTGCGGACGTATCGTAATATTTTTCCGTTGAGAGTGATGGTCATATCTCATGAGTTCATTCTGTTTTGGTTTGATATTTAAGGGAACAAGTAGAGAGTACAGGAAGAGTCTGTGAATAGCAGCGCTATTTATCTGTGTGAGGTCGTGACAGAATGGCGCATCTGAGGATCTTGAGCGTTTCAATAACCGCACGCTTTAGAAAATGCAAGCCAACACACAACAGAGAAGCGGCGAGAAAAATCTTCAGCGAACCTCGCCTTAATTGACAGCAGCGTTGCGGAATCACAAGGCCGCTAATGCGAGTCGGTTTTTTAGGTCGATGCTACGTGAAAATTGACTAGTCGATAAAAATCGTTAACCCAACTGCATGACGCTTCATTCAGTTTCCATGCTTTTACAGGAAAATGTATTACCGTTCCACTGTAGCGTCACAACACGAGTCTAAACTGACAACATAATTTTCTTTTCAAGACAACTGTCCAAGTTTATTCGACTTTCATAAACTTTAAATTTCAAGCTTGTATGATAAACCGATTTTTTTCTTCATCACTGTTTTTAAGCGACCAGTACGAATAGTCGTCACTACAAATAGACCTCCAGGTCGTGACCAGAATATTTCCCAAGCCGATTAAGGTTTGATTAGTTCTTTCGTACCTGATCATTAAAGCGTCAGAACATCACTCGACCAATGCATCGCTAAGCAAAAGCAGCACTAAAACATCTTACATCTCCTCCTTCTCCTGTACTTGAGAAATGATGAGCCCAGTCATAACGTACCGGAACGGGGAATTAAAACTTGAAAAAAACTCAATCTAAATACACGCAAGGAATTTATGATACATGTGTGCTAGAGAATTTTTTCCACATAGGCTCACCAATTATACTTAACTCGGCCTAAAAACAGCAAGGAAGACTTAGTGACACTCCACAGACATGCTCGACTTATGGATAAATATCCCGCGATAAAGAACATTAAAACCGAGGAAGTATGACCAGCAACAAGACAATTCAAGTTAATTAGAAGAGAATGCGAAGTGCAATGAGAAACCGCACTGATTCCGTATCGCTGCCTTGACTGCATTGAGCTCTGCACTCTCAGCGATCGCCCTGATAACATTCTAGCGGCCGAGGTTCTTGAGGCGCGTCTCGGAGCACCGACGATCCCGTTCGGATCGTGGACGATTGATGGTCTCGTGATGATTATCGCCCTCGATCGTGCAGCACAAGCCAAAGCAAACGGAAAGAAACAATAATCACTATTAGTGCTGAGACAATTTATTGACTCGCTTCGTTTATCCAGACATCAAAATTCCACAAGCCGAGATTAACGTACCGGAGCAAAGATAGCTGACTGAATAATAATGTATTTACCATACCATCGTATCCGATCGTGCTACAACAATTTCAGTTATCAAAGGCTATGTAAGTATCACAATCGATGGTGTTGACGGTGATAACCAAGAAATGATCGCCTAAGAGTTTAAGAGACTTGAACACGTTGCCTGCGTTCGGCTGCTCCATGGTTGAGGTGTCGTTAAAATAAGTTGCCGTTAACTCAAGTTCCTTAGTCCCGAATTTAAATTCGATGACACTTTCGTGTTCTGAAGTTAGACGTGCTCTCTATATGTTCGCTCTCTCTTTTTACTCGGAGTAATGAATGAACTATAGATGAACAAAGTATGAACGTTTTTTTCAAAGCGAGTTAATCATTGACGTTGAAACACATGCAAACCATTACGCTAGAGTGGAATGAACTGTTTCGTTGGAACACCCGTGGCCCAATGCGCAGTAACCGCGTCCCNGTCAGCGATTACGTCTATAAAAGATTGACAGCGCGGTCAGATTCATAAAAACATGAAACTTTTCTCATTAGCTCCTGCCAACACGTGGCATATTTGAAGAAAATATTATTTCATTGTGAACATGCTTTTGGCAGACACTTTGATTGCAGAAACAACGAAGAATTCATGATGAAAAAAATTACATGAATTCATGATGAAAGAATTCATGATGAAAAAGTAGAGCGTGGAGTAGCACACAACGGCAAGCGAAGAGAGAAATAAACATACTCCAAAAGTGAAACGTACAGAGCAAAAAGCATGACAAAACGGCGTTAAAATTAGTCAGTAGAAATAAGATTCTAGGCAATATTTATTAGATCAAAATGAGTAGCTGTGGGCATGGTCCCGCCAGTTAAATAAGTTGGTCAACTAGTCGTAGAGATATACATTTGCAGGAGATTAAAAACTTTACACGAGAAGAAGTTCTCGCAGAAGTCACTACATAAATCAAGACACGTAGCTAAACATTCTGCAATGCAAAAGAAGCTCACTACGAGTTGTTGATTGCTGCAATTACAGTTTGTTTTTCTTTAAAAGGAATCACGTGTTCATCGAGTTGTTGCAACAAGAAGGGCTCCTTGTAAAACGTATGCACGATGTAAAATTGAAGGAGTCTCCAAGGGTGTCTGTGAAATAAAGAATCAGAGTGACTAGATTAAACACGGTGTATGATTCCGAACTATAACTGTAGGAAAGGTCTTAACACGAGTTAAATATTTCGAGCAGAATTCGCAGAAGCTGTAATGAGCCCGCCACTTGCACCTCATTTGCAACAAAATGTGGAGCATTTGCTCACTTTCTGAGTGTCACAGCACCTTCACGTCACGAGCGAAGCTCCCTTAATGGCCAAATTCCGACCCCTCGTTGGGCGACAAAAAATGAACGCTAAGTGAGCAAATCAAAAGTCCGTTACTTGCAACCGAACCTGATTTAAACTCTCTGAAAATGCATCAATTTAAAATCGACGATGAGAAAGAAAATACCACAACCGCACCTTCCGCTGTATGATTTAGAAAATCGTTCCGATTTTGCTCCCGGACGCTACTCAAAAATAGGACATAGAAAAGATCGACACTTATCTGTGTCCTAAGCAATCCTTGGCAATCAGCAGGATTTAATATCTAAATAGTTCGTAGTCCAAATTGCATGTCGAGCATGCCATGCCACAGCCCGTAATTGTGGGGCGAAATAGTTAACACATTTGTTGGTTCAACAAATACGAACGAAATAAAATGAAGAGCGAACAAACGTATTTTTCTCTACATGTGTGTAGCAATTTTGTTTCATTTTATTTCAGGTTGAAATACTTTCGTTCATTTTTTATACTCTTTCGTTTTTATGAAACCAAAATATGTGTCAGACGATTTTGACGCAAGCTTGGTATTTGTTAGAAACAAGATGAGGGGCATTGCATTCGTATGTCTGGACACTCTGTGGTTTTAAGGAACAGATCTGCGTGGACCACCAGCTCTTTAGGGACTAAAAGCAAGTCAGACTTGGGAAGAACATGGGAGTTCGGGAGCATGGAGCCATCGCTCAGCTTTGCGATGCGGATGACCTTTTCACTGGATTTAATGATCGGTCATCCGATGCATTCGTGCAGAAACAATGAGCGAGATCGACCGCGAGATTCAAAAGACTGATCATTTCTCAATTTCATGCAAGAACAATGGCTCGTACACGTGATATTATCAACAATAGTAACGTGTACGAGCAAGTTCTTTATCACCCTCACGCTCAAGAACACTTACTTTCACCAAATCATCGCACGGAAATGGCAACGTATGCAGACAATGAAAAGCAGATTTACTTTCAAAGCAATGATCATTCCAATTGAGTTCTCTAAAGAAAGTAGGTCATTTGATTTGGATTCATTTCAGTTAAATTTTCTCGACCGCAGTGAGAACAGTCTTGAAAAGGGTTGACTCGGAACTCGAACGACGAAGTCCGCGATAGTAAACTCATATACGAAAATGCGATAGCAAGTAAGACGCCCTAATTCCAATCGAAGATAGGCGCAAAGAAGAAGGAATTAACAAACATGCACTTCACAAAATTCTAAAATTGAATAGTTTTTAAAGAATAGCAGCTACAACCCTGCGATACAACTCCTCACTGGAGCTCGCACTCCCAAAATAGCGTTCGCATTACACTGGCAACTTGCGCACACGCAAACGCTCAACCGAGATCACTGACCGCCATTTTTTTCAATATAACCGCAATAAAAGAGAAGTCCTGAAGCAAGCGGCAGCGGCGGCTTATGACGCAAAATTGGGTCTTTTTAAAGATATAAAGAAGCACTTTGAGGCATGCGAGATCGACACCCACAGCGCGACAACACAAAAAGTCGGCCCGGTTTTCGTCTAACTTTAGGCATCCTCCTTTACCTTAAAACGACTCATAAAAGCACCCAAGTTCGGCTGCGAGTTACTCGTGTAAAAAAGATCACTCTAGATATTGTTACCTTTTTTGATCACCTCGTAC
The DNA here is from genome assembly GCA_014899125.1 of Orchestia grillus. Lineage (NCBI taxonomy): Eukaryota > Metazoa > Arthropoda > Malacostraca > Amphipoda > Talitridae > Orchestia > Orchestia grillus. The sequence goes on from VOMN01063445.1 coordinate 38,562, forward strand.
CATCATTCACAAACATTTACCATAGTACAGTAACGACCTAAATTGGGGAATGGAATTTAGAAGGATGAAACCTAAAGAAATAATAGGTGAAGTTTTCTATGATTCCATTGAATGTAGGTTTATGAATGATAATTATAGTCGTGACTGTTCAGCTTAGTTGAAACAATATACAAAAAGAAAGGAGTAATTAGCCGATTTTCATGTGGCCATAATTAAGGAATATTAATCAACATCGTTGCAACACTTTCAAATC
>VOMN01063457.1:0-13610 GCA_014899125.1 Orchestia grillus
GACCACTTCTCATGGGCTGGTTTATCTAAACTTTGTTTATCTAAACTTAGGGGAAATTTTCAAAAGTTCTGCTAGTTCAAATTAATACTGCTGATTATGCTATTTATATTGATATTATTCCCTTACATCTATTATTTATACCGATCCTATGTATTTACATGCACTTTAATATCCTGTTATTCTTCGTGTAATTCATATACGAGTATATATTCATACTCAGATTTACATTATTCGTATGTATACACCATTGACATATCCATGCATGCATTTATATACAACCCATATTGATACCACATGTCCTTTCATGCTCTAATTAACAAGTAACTTTATTGGGTTTATGTTGTAACCAGTTAAGAGACCCGTCAAAAATGACGAGACTTGCTACATTTATTCTGACACGAAAAATAAATAAATAAGCAAATATGTAAATTGACTCAACTTTTCCTTAGAGTTGCATTCTTATCGCACCACCCTCAGCAATGTCTCCTATTGACGCATTGTATAGAAATTAATCACTGGAACATGCAAGATCATGACATTTTCCACAAAAATGCTGTACTGATTTGTATTATTTAGAATATTATCATAATTAGCCTATTATTATTTCGCCCACAACGATGCATAACCTGTGTGCAGCATTTGTTTGCACTATTTTTCCAATAATGGTTTTATCTTTCGTTGATTCTTTGCCTGTGATGCATCACTAATTCCAAAGCAATATTTTGGTGTCTTCCTACTCATAGAAGACGAAGTCAACGCTGATGCGTGAAGAAAACCTTAAGGCTTTACCCTTTAATGTACGCTCGAGTAATAAAAATACGTTTTCATTTTTGCTGGGTGGAGGACGTCGAAATACGTTTTCATTTTTGCTGGGTGCAGGACGTCGAAATACGTTTTCATTTTTTCTGGGTGCAGGACGTCGAAATACGTTTTCATTTTTACTGGGTGCAGGACATCGAAGCCATTCCCCTCCTTCGCAATGACTTCCTGGAGAAGGAACTTTTGGAGCCTCCAGCTTCACGTGTCAATTGAAAGCGGCGTCCGGTTTGCCTGAACGCTTCATTTCGCTAAAGGGACCTCGTCGAGGGAGCGGTACGCAGGGGCCTCAGGACAAGCTCTTCCGCCTCGCAAAACGACCGCCACAAGAACGGAGACGCTAAAAACATCATTTTAGCAAGGGGTGTTGTGCGTGTACTGCGAAGAATACACAGCATTTTAACTAGGGTGTGTGTCTGTGTGTGTGGTGTGTGTGTGTGTGTGTGTGTACAGAGATGATTGTAGAGAAATTTCGTACCAGGTGTGTGTTCTGAAAAGAAAGTACATCCTTTTCAAAGATGGGTGTATACTGAAAAGCCAGTACAAAATTTTCAATAGGAAGCATGTACTCCAAAGAATGTACAGCATTTTCAGTATACACCCTGTCCTGAAAAAAGTACATAATTTTCAGAAATGGGTGTGTACTGAAAAGCGAGTACAGAATTTTCAATAGGAAGCATGTGCTCCAAAGAATGTACAACATTTTCGCAAGAGGTACGTGTACTGAAAAGAATGCACTTCATTTTACAAAGGAGTGAGTACAAAGATGATTGTAAAGCATTTTTGCAAAGAAATGTACTCTGAGAAGATAGTATATCATGTTCAAAAACGTTTGTGTACTAAAAAGAAAGTCTAGAATTTTTACAATGAAGTTTGTACTGCAGAGAATGTACATACAACATTTTCACACATGGGTGTGTACTGGATAGATTGTACCACATTTTCACATAAGAGTGTGTACTGAATTGATTCTACGGCATTTTCATATGAGGGTGGTAACTGAAAACATTGTGTACCATTTACACAAGAAGGTATATACTAAAAGGAATGTATGTGGTTTCGTTTTAGAATAGGCAATGCATAGTAGAAGACCAAAAAATGTGCGTTCGTTAGGGAATCTTTAGCGATAAACGCGAGCAAGATTATGAGTGAACGCGAGAAAACGTTTCCACCTTTATGAAAAAATCAAACCGTTATAAATAACCTTGCCTGTTTTTATATTACGTATCATTAATTATTTTATGGGTTGTTTTACGATGCAGTAGTCTAGTAAAATTGGCCTTGAAAAAAATTTAAGCTAGTGCTTCAACTATTATTACCCTGGCATTAATAATGATAAATATTTCATCATAATCACCTATCCAACGACGTTTTAAGAAATTATGTGTGATACTTTTTTTTGCCTTCTAAGATTCAATATTCAAATCTTATATTTGAAATTTCCATTGAAAACTCTCCTCCTAAATCAAAATCAAAAACATTTCAATTTCTACCGTCCAAAAGAAGCATGTACCATGGATTCATTCATTACATCCCTTAATAAGCATTTAACTACTCATGATAAAACGAATAAAATAAGCAATATCATCAAACCTATCCCTACAATAAGAAAAACTCACAAACTTCACCTCACCTACTTGAACTTCAGCAAGAAACGAACGGTTCGTTAAACAGAAACGCGCGGCTATGAGGGCACGCAGACTCGTTCGCACGCGTCAGAAACCTACCCTCGCAGCACCCACCCTCGGTCCAGTCAATACCACACGCGAGCTCGGATCACGGGAGAGATAGGACCGAGGGAGGCGGCAGGCTTCGCAGCGACGAGATGAGAGGGATGCCTTTTTATTTCACACCGATAACAATCTCTAATCCAAACACGGGGCCAGATTGCGCGAGGGCGACGGCCGCTATTAGGAGATCAGATAATACGGAGGCTGAGCCACCGGCTGTTGCTGCAGCTATTGCGGCTGCCTCAAACAGCCGGGGTCACTCCAGTGGCAACGCGTAACAGCCGTGTGGTGAAGTGAAGAATGCGAAGTGCACTGTTATTGCCCCACACACATGTTCTATTATTCATTCGTTCGCGCACATAATGTATCCTGGATACGGCCTAAACAGAGTGTGTGCACCACGCAATGCCAATAGCTTGGCAGGTTGCATTGGTGATATCATAGGAACTGTTGTGTATTTTAGCTCGTGAATTTATACATAGATGCGTCGAATGAGCCTATTACAATATACGTACCAGCAGAGAAGAAGAATTCCTTCGAAGATTATTCGAAACTTAGTTCTGTTTGAAACACGATGAGTCACGTCATATTTCCTAAGAGCGAATCAAATCACCCGGGCCATGGATATTTCACAATATGAATATTGTACCTGTTAGTCATAGCCATCTTTGTGTTGTGATGCTAATTACTGCTCGAAAACTTCTTCCTACTAACTCTAAGTCCGTCAACGAGTGTTGACTAAAATTCCCCCTGTACATACATGCACATGAAGAAGTTAGTATCCCCGTGCTTTGTGTTTTTCCTCAGCAGTACTGAACTCCTTGAGCAGACAGCATCGTGGAACGCCGTAAAGAACAGGATTTTTATCTTGACCAGCATTTCAGGTAAAATGCAGAGCATTTTTCCCATCGCCAAAAAGCAATACCACGGCGTATGACGCGTGAATGTGCCGAGTGTTGCCGTCGCGTCTCGCTCCCGCTGCCGAGGTATAGAGCCACAAAATTTTGAGGTTCTTCGTATTTTCCGCAAGAAAAACATTTGAATACATATAAATGTCTGCTTGAGAGAAATACAGAAATTCTGCTGGGTGTGAAATTTCCCTATTCCTTTACATGTTATTCGAAGCTGAGATCATCACGACAGGCAAAAAGTAGTCAAAAATGAAAGTAAGCTTTCCAGTCTCAGAAAATCACTTTGTGCTTACGTTTGCAAAAAACATTGTTTTCTAATTAGTGAATTTACCCAAGGCAAGAATTTAACTAAAAGTATTATTTGCCTGCAATAATTTCCCTTTTGCATCGTTTTTCCCACTTTTTACGTCACTTATTACATACTCGAATATAAACATACACCAAGCAGGAGCAGTGAAATATGTCCTTCGGTATTCTGTAAAGAAAGTAATCAACAATGAAAACAGGAATTAGTTTCCAGCATTTCGACTACTGACAAACTAGGACATTCAGTTACTAGCTGGCAAAAGTTTCTCATCACAGGGTAGTATACAATTGAAACATAAATCTTAAACCTAGCTTGTCACATACCTTGAAATGCCTCCTCAAGGCTCCGTACTCTGCTCTCATATGTCCCTCAAGGCTCCGTACTCTGCTCTCATATGTCCCTCAAGGCTCAGTACTATACCCTCTTTGCGGTTACTGCAACCGGAGGCGCGGATGTGGACACGTCACGCCCCTTTGATGGGATCGAGCACAGCGCTGCGTGCGGTGCTCCATCTGATAAGGACAGAAATGTGTGCACTGCCACGCGTTCAACAAAGGGAACGGGAAACTGGCCCTGTCTTCATAATGATGTAATGTGCCAGAATGGTCTTAAGATTCTCCCAAGAGGATTCTGCTCGTAAATAAACTGAAATGACTATGAGTTAAATTAAGTATCGACATGAATATTACTAATATGCTGTTATAAATCCTACTTCTGTATGTGTTAGAAATTTTTTGTAATTTTCTTCGTAGTATGATTTCCAAAAACTGAATATTATGATAAACAAACTTTGACAGTAACAATTTTCAATTACATAATTCAATGTATCATTGTGGGTTTGCACTTACAAAAATAATTTTGTTATATGAAACGGCAACCCTGCTACCGTATTCATTTAAACTTGTTTCCACATTTTCGATTCGAGCAAAATAAGGCGTACTGTTGTTGGTCGTACCTAGGAAAAATGACCTAGTCTTGGTAGAGTCCAAAACTTAGTAAGTATCAGAAATGATGACATGTCATCCATCGAGGAATCTGGAAGCTCGTCAAAGCAAAATAGCCGAGATACTTTTAATGTGCAGGACGCTTCCCACGCTCGGACTGCGAAGCGACTTGGCCACTCCCACCAGGAAGTTACATTGCGGTTGAAAATGATTCATCCGATGGTGACTGCATCCACAGTTATAGAATTCACGTCTGTAAATAAATGCAAGCATTCAGAAGTCGTACTTTAACATTTACTCTGAAAATCTATTTTAAAATCTCCACACAAACAAGGACATCTCTGCCTCATGTCCCATCCTTCAAAAAAATCATTTTTTCAATCCTTCATAATTTACACTGACTAAAAACAAAAACAGGTCACCTTCGATCTTCCAAGGCGTCACTAGAGCGAGTTGTTTTAATAAAAGTCCTCAAATTGAAAGTCTCTTTTGAAAGAGCACCAAAAAGAAGCCACAAAGTCTTACAGCAAGAGTCTCCAGAATAAAGCTAAGCCTGAATTCTTTGCTCCCTCGCTTTTGCGTCCCAGTCAACTTGAATCATTTTCTGTGTCGCGCCTGGAAAAACTTGGGGGCCATTTTCTGGTGGGAAGTTTGGAGCCGTTGTTTCTGGGCCGGTCTCGGGAGAACGGTAATCTACTGATAGAGTCACACGCCTCCCTTATATACTAGACTGGTGCTGATAAATGCCTGCAAACCCCACCTCGTGACGCTCGCCTTGCTTACACATCACAAACGGGGGTAGATTGTGCGATAGTTTACTCTCTGGACATTAAAAGTGTCCTCATATGGTCCATAAAGTATGACAAGGATCTACAGTTCAGAAATTGATTAGGTGAGACATTGTATAGGTAGAGATAAACCTTATTTGATAGATTCCATCTCATTATCGTTTCAATACTAAATTGGATTTGTATTTCAAAAGGTATTTCACGCACTGAAGTTTATTTTCAAGTAGCGAAAAGATCCTTTGTATATTTGCTGGTTTACATAGTGGAATAGCTAGCATCCATTGTTTGAATTCTTGAAAATAGGGGCGTTAGAACAGTACGCAGACGTCCAGGCTTTGTTCTCCACGCTTGTTACTAGCCTCAGGAGCTCCTGTTAGCCAAGGTTCTAAGAAGGGGGAAGAGAGAAACACAAAAGCGTAGAAAAACAGAGAAATAAACTTAAAATAGACGTACGAGATGTCAATGACGACGGAAATATTTTGCAGTAATTCTTGAGAAAATTTTAAATGCGAGGCTTACACTCATGAACTTGAAAAGAACTTTGAAGAGATCGAAGAGAGCACAAAGAAATATTATCCTGAATCCTATCAAAATGATCACAATTAGACAACATCTGCTCGGAAAAAACTACTGTGTTATTTCTTCAAATGAGTTTCAGGACTTATGTCGTCAGAACGTCGGAAACATTCCCTGTTATGAACTGTACATTTTGACGATGCTTTTTACGAATGGTAGAACAAAGCTCTTTTTCAATTGCTGCTTTGGTTTGCGTGAAGCTGTGACGAAATGGTGTCTCACGAATTGAAAATATCTAAAACATGGGTCATCAATTAGTCAATAATACACATATGGAGACTAATTTAATACTGGTTCTCACTGGGCCTCAGGTGCTGAATAATGTAGTATTCAGTACACAGAAATACGTAAAAGGGCAATGCTTGTATCTAATTTTTTAGTATCACCTCTGGGAAAACTTAAAATTGGTAAATTTTAACTTCTGAACAACTTAATCGAAATACGTAAAAGAGCGATGCTTGTATCTAATTTTTTAGTATCACCTCTGTGAAAATTTAAAATTTGTAAATTTCAACTTCTAAACAACTCAAACGTGTAGAAAATTGAGAGGCCCGAAATCAGCATACCACTGAAATAGTTTTGTGCAGATATACATAAAAATTTAGCTGGAAAATGTGCATCATTAACGCTCAGAAAAAAAAATCAGGGACCAAATGCTCAGGACGGAAGCGTGAACAAGAACTAATTTAAATTCTTCTCGGACGGGGCATGAATTTAATTACTGCGCATAGAAAATTAGATACTTTCCTAAGTAGAATAATACAATCGAAATTTTACGAATCTTTCTCAAGTTTTTCGAATCGAATCTGACATTGAAACGGCCAAATCAACTATTTGAACATTTTCAAACAAATTAAAATCTCACGTTTAAAATTCCAATCCAGGCAAATCAAAGATTGTAAGCAAAATTTTCGCACACTTGTCAGACTTGCACGAAGTACAAAAATACACATTTAATTAAAACATTATAATAAAATTTTCTAGAAAAACTAATACTCCTTTTATCTTTATATTCTATAACTTGTTTACTTTGTTTTTTTTGTATATGTGCTCTTGTGGTTTCCTTCGATTTGCACACCGCGGTGCAGCCGGCCGCACCAAATTACAGTGAGCTCGACTACCCCTGAAGACGGCATCCTTCTCCCTGATGTGCCCCTCGTGGAGCCTTAAGCACGAGTTTCACTCTCTTTTGTACACGTGTTTGCTCAAAGTAAACTAAGAAAATTATCGAGTAATTCTTTGGATTCTGGAAAATTGCTTGGCCAAAATTTAGAATTCCGGACTTTTGAAATTCAGTTCCTTTCTTTAGCTTGGTTCATAATTTTTACTCGTTAAAATGCCCAAGCGAGTGGCCTGAGATGCGTCGTCTCACGCGTTTCCATAAGCAGCATCCCAGTGGGAAATTGATATGAAATTATAACCATTGTAACGTATGATAAATTTCATAACACACAGGCTCGATGAATTAAATCATTCATGAGAGAAAATTACCAAATTCGGATTAACAACTGATTAACAACAATAAGATCTTAATCTATTCCATGATTTTTAGGACGAATATTTTCCTAAAAAATTTGAGTCAATCTACAACTTTACAGAAAACAGATCGTATCTGAAAGTTCTTTTAACTCCCAAAGCATGTCCTAAAACAAACTCTTGTTTTTTTCCGTATCACACATCATATCCAAAAACTACTCAAGAATACTTGAATAAAAGATAACTGTACGTCAACAATACGGAATTTGATGCGAGATAAGCAATGTTGTGATACCCCAACTTTAAACACACTCCCCACTTTTTTAAATACAGTTAACAATACTTTCACTCTCGATATTATCATCAACATTCTGAACCATACTTATCATTCTCATTACTCACACAGAACGAACCCGCAAAGCAGACTCAGCTGGACACCAAAGCTACGCACCAATGAGACGAGCAGCCTTCCTGCTCCACACAAGAACACAGGGTCCGCAGCAGTCACTCAGTTCGGTAGTTTTTTGATGCCGATAATCAGGAATCCGGCAATAAGCGAGTCGGAAATGCAGGTCTTGCGCTCGAAGGAAGAAGGCGTTGTAGGAGACGCAACAAAAAACCGTCCTAATCGAATGAAGAGCGGTTGGGATCAGTAACACGCACTGCCATGATTGACGTAATTGAGAAGATGACGTTAGCCAGAGCGCTAGAAGTGGCAGCAGCCAGAATGTAATTAGTCGGGCTGCCAACCTGCCTCTCTGCAGCCTCCACCTCCTCGCCGCCAGAGAGGCGCAATAAAGAACAGACCATCTGCGTCGCCCTGCCTGGTCCAAACACAGGTGAAACGGGCCTGGTTAACGCCGAATATTATTTTAAAATGGAATGAACATTGTCGAAAAACGGAGTGGCCCAAGTGGTGAAGATATGTCATTATAATATCATTATTAAGACTACGCTTGGGAATGAAGAGGCTTAGAAAGACGTTCCTCGAGCAAGACGTCCTTCGTTAACCTTGTAACGCCTTAACTGTTCTTACGATCAGGCAGCAGGTAGCTTTATCCGAACACTAGCTCCAGTCACTCGAAACGGTCTCATATTGCACTATTGGTCCTACAATGGTCATTTTTTTACATTTTCCCATTTTACCCTTAATGAGTAAATGTACTTACCCTTTTAAAGTAACTATACATTTGCGCTGAAGAAGACGATAGAATTTATACGGTAGAAAAATGTCTTTAATACGCATTCGAACCGCATTCAAAAAGACGCCGAAACTCATATAGCACAAAAAGAAAAACGTCGTGAACACGTTCATTCAAACCATATCAAAGTAAGCATGGGCATTAAAAGGAGCGCCAGGAAAAAATCCTTCCAAAAACCTGGTCCAATTCTCACCCTCGGTGCTAGAGCGCAGTCGCGGCTGGCCGTGTCAGAGCTGCACATATGTCGAGACTCGCTTCAAAGCTCCTCCGTCAATTGAGTTAGAGGATCGAAGAGGAGGTGCTAACGACATTCAAAACACGAGAGATGGCGCCCGATAAAATGCGATCAAAGTAAAGACATCCAAGCGATGTTAGCTTAGATAAGAGATGAGTTGCGACGTACAGCTTCTCGTGTGATATTTTGCTACTCCATGCTCCTAGAGATGGTATGACGACGTATGTGAGAGGGTAGGAAGTCTATGCCTGAATGAGTGAGTGAGTGTGGGGACCATGAGGTATAACTTGAGTGACCAGGTTCTTTGTCAGTGCTGTTGAAATGTTCACATGAGGGCATAATAATATCAACTCATCAACGTGATTGAAGGCAGAGCATAGATTATGCGCAAAATTGCAACGACAAAAATATGAGAGTGTCACTGTCAAGCATATATGCAAATACTGGGGGTTTTCAGAGTTGATTAATTGATGTTTTTAAAGCTGAACGGTTTCATTGAGGTGAAATACATTGTTTGCTTATATTTTGCTGATATGTGAAGAAAAACAACAATTTTTATTCTTCTCATCTGTGAAAAATTTCACTTTTTTCCTGAATACGAGTACATTCGGAAAATATTGATCGTGATGAAAATGTTGACCGTGATCGTTCACGTTCTGTGCCGGGAATTATTTTTTTTCGATTACGGAAGTTCTTTGAAAATTTTTGCTTCCATTTCACAACTACGTAAATATATATATGTACCTACCGTGCGTTGTATTATTATACTGAAAATACAAGAGCGATTTCAATGAGCGAATTTTCCCCCATAAACGTGACGCCTGCCACGCACAGCTGCTGGATCAGTCCTAACTGGAAACTGGATTCTGTGAAGTTGATATGGCTACGCGAGGTATAATTTCAAACGGGCCTTGGAAATACGTTGGATGAAAGGATCAAATTGATAATATAATTGATAGTAATTGACAGTGGATCTATGTATGTATACATGCTGTACATTGCTGCACACCAGATTCACATTTGTTCGTGTCCTAGACTAAAAATAGGGCTGAGTTTGATTTTGATGGACATTTCATTCTATTCTGAGAGTAGATTATGAGTAGACGTAATTTGGTTGGTCAGAATGAGAATTGAGTTGTGAATAACTTTATTATTCATTTTGCTGTGAAAATTGGTCCATAGCAAAGCCAAAAAACTATTAAATTCTCCAATGAAATGTTCAGAATGTACCCTCTGTTCCTAACGTACATACGTACAGAATGCACCCCAATATACCAAATAAACAAGCATAGTTTGCATTTCGAACTCCGAAAGTATGGGAGAATTTTGTAGCTAAAATTTTGAAACCGAGATTCTTCGTAGCAAAGCGGAGTGCAGTTAGTTTCAAAAAATAGTCTGCACTGTCAACAGAACAAACATCGTTATTTTCTGGCCAAAAGAACAAAAACACAAGTCAATGATAGAGATACGGTGACGTTTGTGGAGCGGAAACTTGTGCTTCCCAGTCAAAGGCGCCGACGCTCGCTGTACCAAAAAGTTTTGAACATTTAGTTTAGCGCATCAGTGAACCGTGTCAAACCTTTCATTGCGCGGGGCTTGACATCACTCTTCAAAAAACTGATCAATATGCATGGACACTGGAAGCAATATTCGCTGGAACTCCACAAACTGGTTTCGCCGCAGCGCCAACGCGGCTACCTCGAGTCCACCTCTACCCAATACCTGGGAACTGCGTGACGTTTTCTGCAAGGTATTTATTGCGTGTCAATGCTAAAATTTGATTTGAAGATTTATTCCCTGGTTGACGTTTAGTTATTCAAATTTTTACATCTCTTATTTATCGCATTAGGCTCTGGAAAGAAGATTTGGCGAATGCATACGTTCAAATTTCATTCACTAACGATTTAACTATTTTTAACCGACACATACCGTCATGCGATGTTAAGAATAGCTATAATTGAGTGTACTGATCAGATTTGCACAGACAAAGCCCGACTTTTTCCTCCCTATGTCAACTAAGAAAGAACGCAACATGATCACAGAAGGTCATAAATAAGCCTGGGTTGTCGTCTATTCTGGCAGTGTACACCTCGCGGGCCCGTTAACGGTGCCCAAAATAACCACAAGGCTGTTCGCTTTATTTGGGTGTATTTTATGACCCGATCAAAACGTAAGCGCGAGCGCACTTGTACTCACTATCATCAAAGGGAATTCTGCAGTGGGTCGAAAGTACTCACCAGCACCCACTTAGTTGCACGCGAGACCCCCAGCGCCTACAAGGCTTTGACGACTGCAGGGACGTCGCGTTTGGTAATGGAAAGCTGGTGCGGTTGGTGCGTTTCTGTACGACTAAACCATCAAAACTTGGAGAGATTCGCTGCTCACACACCCGGCTTTCTATCATAAATTGTTGTAGGGTTCGCGTTTGTTTCTCAGGGGAGAATAAGTGAAATAAATCGTGAACTAGCAATACTACGTGAACAAAACAGATATATGTGTGCGCAAAATGCAATTGCTTACGAGGGATGTTATTGAATTTCACTCAAAATGTAGAATAGATTGATTACACCTTCATAGAGAGTTACTGACTGGCTTCTGGCCGCTACCTGTTAACCCAAAGCACCTACTTAACTGATTACCCGTTCAAAAGATTCATAGCTAGACAACTAGTTATGCGCGAGCTGTCCTATACCGAATACGTATGTATTTCTACTTCATTGAAAATAAAATACTCGCATGTTTGCTTAGATTTCTCCGATGTTGTTCTCTATTCTCATATTTTGACTCATTATTTTAACACAGCGCTGGTCGGCATAACTTGTTAGTGCTACAGCTCGTCGGCCATTTGGCTGCACTTTTTGCTGAAATCGCTAGAACTTTTTATGTAAAAACAAGTAGACGCGCAAGTTGAGCATTAAATACAAAGCTTATTTTGCATACGATGCTCACAAAACCTTTCCTTACGCTGTAACCCCGAGTGTATGTGCTAAACAAAAATCAAGACATGCACGAAAAAAGTGAAAACAATCGTTGAGCTCTTTGAATTAGAGCCTAGCACTCTCCCCCTCACTCCCCAGTTCGTGCAAGAAGAAAGCGGGTTACAGCGTAATCGCGGACGTCTCGTAAATACTGCACAGTAGCGCTCTTATCGCGCTGCCCAATCAAAAGGTAAAGACGCAACCTCGGTTCATCGCGGGCTAATTGTAGATGCAATGTACATGTTTACGACATTTGCGACGCCTACTTCAATAGAGCGGACTTTATATTGGTCTCCCTCCATACAACAAATCAGCGGTCGCTGGTTCCATTACAGCGTACGAGGCTGTGCGGGAAATTAGCTGCCAATCGGAAGAACTTAGGCGAATTGAACTCGACTTTAAGATGGGTGAGGCTTCGAACGTCTCGGTGAGGTATTGTCTCTACGGTCCAGTAACCATTCCTAAGATGAGGGCGTAGAAAAGTTCCTCGGGTAAAATCAGTGATGCTTGCTGATATAATCTGAGTGGAATTTTACGATCAGGAAATAAAATAACTCTTTGAGCGCACCAATGAAATTCCTTGAGTGTGGAATAATCATGCAATTGTCGGTTAACATGTGGAAGGTGTATGGGCTGTTAAGTCAGCACGTTATTGCACGGAGAAATCGGTACTTAATTCTTCCCTAAAAATCTCAGAGAATCGATTTCGGAAACATTCGAATGAAATAAAGATTGACGAATAATCAAGATTGGCTTTTCGAGAAGCTTCAAAATAAAAATAGAAGCAGGCAAAACCGCTGCCAAATGTATCGTTTTTACAATAATGCGCAAGCAGGCAGAAATAATGCTAAAATAACGTCTTGAAATGGTACGTTTGGAACGCGTAGGTCATGTTTAACCTACTGAAGACAAAGAGGGACAAAAATGATAACGACATTATTCAAGAAGTAATTTTATAGAAAAAATAGCAGCACCCTAATATAATAACCAAGACATTTGCAAAGGGTAGGCTGACTGTACATCATTTAAAACCGGCTTATGTTATGAAATTAAAAAATCTTCAATATTTTGAGATCTGTGGGATTATGTGCAGATGCCAGAACACTGAAATCTAAGCAGGTGGGTAAGTCGCATTATTCTGCATGGGGGCGGACACCAGAGTGCGGCGGATTGAAATAGGTCTATTGGTTCAGACACACCCCTACCGGCATGCCTTTGGTGTCGGTCGACCTCCTAGTTTCAACCTTACTAAATGGTTTGTTCCGATTTTTGCCCCCTTCACAGTCAATACTTGCACGGCAGAAAATGAAAAAGAATTCACAAACCACATCGCTGGTGATGCCTTCGCAGACAAAATTGTATGGCTTCTTTTGACGTTGAAAATCGTTTTTACAAACATCCCCCTTGCTTAAACTAAACAAATATGTTTATTCGTATTGCCTCTTTACTAATGTGATTCGGCGCTAGGTTTGAGAAGATATTTTTTTAAGACTTTGCTGCAGCGTTCAGTTTTGAATTCATTTTTTGCCTTTGACCATATGTTTTTTCAACAATGCTAGGGCTTAGGAATGGAGCTGCTCCTGGGACGACCTTTGCCAATATATTTATGTGTTTCCTTGAAAAACGTCGGCCTCATCTTTACTCTGT
>VOMN01063484.1:0-13535 GCA_014899125.1 Orchestia grillus
GAACAATCCACATAGGTGACGAAACGTTTGATATACAATATAGTACTTTATCATGACCTTAAAGTTAAAGGCTAAAGTTTGGCGTGAAGAAAATTTGTACGCTGTTTTTGAGCTGAAACGATGATAAATTCAAATGTTTAGGCTGAGTACAGTATTCAACTATGTAGAAAATGAAACCTGATTCAGTGTTCAGTGGGATTGATTGGTTAAAATTTGGTGAAAGACATAGTGGCTCAGAAGCATTATTGAGACCCCTTTTCTTCCCCGTTTCCAGTTTTAAAATAAAATTTTTACAGTGTGCAAACAAAAAATTTAATGAGCTTTCATTTAATAATAATTTGAGCTCTCTAGGTGAAATAAGTGAAGAATGAGAACTATGCAAAAGTTCTTCTTGGATCTTGTTTTTTTCCGGCATTTAATTCCTTGTCGCGGAACGGCACTCCGGTATTTAGGTTTGTGTAACATGTGGTCGTATAGTTATACATTATTGACCCAAATTGCATGCGTATTTTTTTCATAACCTGCTCATATATTGTTAAGCTTAGAAATTTCACTCTCTTTTGGGAGTTAGCTTGCATTTTTTACCTGTGATCGTATGAACTTACCCCTGAACTTAAGTATAGGTTGCATCTATTAAATTTACAACAGAAAATAACTATTCTTTCTCCATAATGGAACATATATTGAGATTTCAGGGTAGTTTTGTTCCGTTTGAAGCAAATCAACAATTGCAGGCACTACTGTGACTGTGAGGCGAGCCGCTTGCGCCCGATGTGTACAAGCGTCAGATGAGCTGTTCAGCAACTTCAGTTGCGCAGGCGCCACTGTGGTGAAAGGTAGTATGTGGTCGTGTGAGTTAAGTTACCTTGTTGAAAGTCTGTGATAGACATTTGAAACATCATTAAAATACTGAATCTATTTAATTTTTGTGCTATAATTGCTATCATATAAATTATGCGCGTTTTGTAATGTGGAGTATTGGTAGACCATAACTTTTGGAAAGTTGAACTGAGTACTATTTCGGTGACCTCAAATTTTGTAAGCATTTTCTGGAAAATTGCTGCCTTTTTTACTTCTTATCTTCAACCTGACACAGACTGCACTTGTCTCTTCAATTCAGCAGGTGAGTTTTTTAGCAACTATTTTGCCCGGCTGGCGCTGTTCTGTAGTTTCAGTAAATAGTGCGATCTAAGTCAGTGAATTTTAATTAAGCTTCTGAACATTTTAGTACGTGGTAAGGTCGTTATTATTACTTGTTTGTAGCATATCCTAGTAGCTGAATATTAATTTGGGGACATCAAGTACTTTTTAAAAATCAACACGGGGCCAAAATCGTCTGGTCGTGTCTGTTGAACACACCGAGCCAGGGCTGTAAAAAATGTGAATTAGGAAACCTTTTAAACTAGGTTGTTTGGAATGCTCTTTGCGATATTTAGACTAAATGTATGTTATTTCATGTAGCAGACCTGTATTGGTCTTGGATAAAACTTTAAAATGTTCTATGTCTCATATTTTCTTGACGAAATTGTAGAGATTTTTATTTCAGATCGCCTTTATTGACCGTGAGTGATTAGCGAGATGTAGCACGGTCGAGTGGCACTGCTTCACTTTCTTTATAGAAAATATGAAAATGCTGCCAAGACCTGTAAAAACACCTGCAAAATGTATGGTGATGATGCAAAGGGTTAAAACAACTGTGCGAAGGTGGCTGTATGTGCAGAAAGTAGAATCTGAATACCAGCTTGAAGACGAGTGTCGCATGGAGTGGCGTCCTCAAGTTGGACGAATATGTTTTGGCGAGACAAATTAAAAAATGCTAATGTGTCACAAAATGGACTATCGAAAATGAGTTGGGCACCCTCGAAAAGCATAGGTTATGAATACTTAGTGTCGCTAGAATGCTTCGTAATGTATGGGAGTAAAGTAAGGACTTATTAGTGAATGCCAGCGAAACTGTTGTAGCCTGTTTAGGTTCCTTGGTAGAGGGGCAAAGGTCACGTGCAAATTGTTTTGTTGTTGATGTTTCTTGAAATGTATTTTATTTTTATTTCATCTTGGTTCTGAAAAGGTTTTGAACTTTCCGGATAGCCGAATTTTTGTTACCCCCGAGGTGGGAGGGCTTCCTCTGATGTTAGAATTATAGTATTCGAAATTTTTCTGCGCTTATCATTTTCTGCCTCACAAGAAGCAGCATAGCTTATTTCTGTATTCGTTTGATCATTTATTTTTTTAATTCAAAACTCAGGTTTAACTTTTTTGTGATCCATTTCAAAAATTATTCATTTTTCAATGACTTTACGCGCGGTTATACGCACCTAATGCACGCATTGGTTTCTCAATTCAATACGAACTCAAAAATATTTACGGAATGGTGAAACCGGTTGCAAATTTTTATTCATTCAGTCAATGCTTCATTTATGATGTGAGGGCCATTAAGTTCACCCCAGAGAGTTGCTGGTGATGTAAGCGAAGACTGTGAGGTAACCTCACGAGTTAAAATTACAACGGTCGTCTAGAGCCGACACCAGCTGCTCAGCCCCGTGGAGAAATTTAGCGTCATTTCAGTATGAGTTGATTTGTACCGCCGCTTTCCACTGAAATGAGAGTTCATCTGTCGATGGAGCGAGTCTCTGATGGTCGACTGTTCCCTTGGATTGTTGAGTGATTACCGCTAAATGAGCACGTAAGAAACCATTTTCACACCCGATTCACGTTGATGTATGTAACTAGCGGTTTGACCTGTTTTTTATTATTTTTCATTTTAGAAATGGCGTCCTGAATTAGGCTCGTGCGTAGAGCCACTTTTGAGACCTTGTGCAGGAAGAAATTAGGAATCAATCATGTCAAGTTGAATGTTCCTGACAAATGAAACCTGAGTACTTTAAGGACTGAGTAATGCCTCAAGCCATTGTGCGGTGGATTCATGGCCCTTGCCTCAAGACGCGTGTGGCTTCATGTATTGCTGACAATTTTCTAGAAATCGCGGAAAAAATATCCTTCTCTTAATCGGCTAACATTTTAAAGTTTTATCGCAAAGTGTCGATGGTTACCGCGGCTCAGCGCTATTGCTAAGTTGCTCTAAAATTTGAGACTAGTGATACGGTAGGAGCTTATTACTGGCCATCAGGCCAACTATTATTCCGTGGGGGCTCGCTAGCATATATCTTTATTGAAACTTGATCAGGTCAATGCTTAGAATTATCGAATTGCTTGTACAAATTCCAGTGCACTCGATGAAGAATTGAAAGCAATAATGTGGATGACGCTTGATGCATAGGATAAGCTTGTGATACAATCGGTTTTTGTGGCAACCTTGTTGGAAGAAGAGGATGGTGGCTTAAGGCTCTCTGTGTGTCCGTGAAAGTGGAGCAAATTTAGTGAATTTTGTCTTCTCGGTGTGTATCGATCGCTTGGCTCAGCTGAGCCATGTGCCCCATGGTGGCAAGTGCCGGGGGTGTGTGGGACTTGGCGCTGCAGCCACGGCCCCACCGTGTGCCGTGTGTGTGTCTGGGGCCTGCAGCCACGGCACAACCGTGTGCCGTGTGTGTGTGTGTGTGTGTGTGTGTGTGAGACTTGGCGCTGCACACACGGCACCGCCGTGTGCCGTGTGTGCGTGTCTGGGGGCTGTAGAGGTATGAAGTGTCTCTTGATTTGAACCCATCTTCAAATACGCTCTAATCAACTCTAGAATATGACCCGCTCGTTCAAATGATGAAAATGGAATGAAGAAATTGTAACGTCGTTAAGTAACTGCTATTTTCTTTCTGTACAAATGAATTAGAATAGAAGAATAACATTCTAAGCGATTTAGAATCAACTTTCTTAAAAGCTAGTCATAGTCACTTGAAATTCCCTTGCGGGATATTTTGACCAGTCCGTCCTAGTATTCTATGCGTGCTGAGAGCGTGTGGTTGACGCTGAGCACAACACGGTGGCCACAGGTTGTCTCAGTGCATGCGCTAATCAGGCAAGCGTGAAATTTCGTGTTGACAAGCTCGCCGTCAGCAGCACAGTTTGCGGACGTTTACGTCGTCCTTCACTAATGTGTGTCTCCATCCTAGCATATATTTTCTGAGTAATTTGTGGAATAATTCAAAGTGCCATGTCAATGAGCTGCTTCATTCCAGTCCACGTGTTTAGCGCAACAAGTTGACGTCTATTAGCAACTCCTGCTAATTCAAAGATAATTGTGGAGCCCGCTATAGTGTAATTTTCACTTCCAGACGCATGTTGTATTGCTTACAACTTGCGTTTCAAAATGCGAGTATGAACAATTTCGTGTGTAACTTTTTTCGCTCGGTAGGAATTTTTCATCCGTTGGTAGTAGTTAGTTGATGGCAACAACTCAGCAGCGTCAATTCAGCGCTCCAATTCAGCGACAAATTGAGGCTTGTCTCACTTTTGACGCTGTAGTCAACAGCGCATTGGGTTTCTAGTTACGGTACTCATGTGTCGTTTTTGTTGTTTGATACTTGTTCCTAATTAAGTATGCATTCATGTTTCCTCATTTTCACAACCTTCAACATTCACATTTCTAGTGAAATGAACTGCTTCTGAACTAGTTCAAACTCTCGGAGGAAATCGTCTAATTCTGTCAACTTTCCGAGGTTTAAGAATTAGTGATTTACTTAAGGCTAAACCGGTGCAGCTCGACATCACTTGTTTTCCGTATTGATTTTTGTTAATGTTGGCTAGGAGAAGCCCCTGCTTGGGTGCGAGCTCGTTACTTGAATCGATGGCAGAGAGGGACGGACGACTGCGTGCGTGGCGGTCGGGTGGGGAGACCAGGATGAGAAAGACGCGAGAGAGACCAGGGCGAATGAGGGAACTGAGAGGGCTGGTGAAGGCAGGCTGGAGGGACCTTCTAAAACGGTCCTTTTCATGCTAATGGTTCCCTATATTATGTTTTATATTACGAGCATGTCTGATTTAAGTGCATGTTCTTCATAGTGCTCGAATAGAATGATAAATGCGAGGACGCGATTTTCCTTTAATATTGCAGGGACGCTGTGACGTTCCTCAGGGTTACTAACTTTTGTTTTATGATGAGTAATTTTGAATGATTTTTCTGAAATTTTTCCGACGTTTTCTTTCGTTCTCACATAACGCGAGACGCTGGACTATCTACGCTGTATCAATGCCCATCTGCTGCATCGTACATAAATTCCCATTGGAGTGATCATTAAGTACGGCTCATTCTTCCTTAGTCATGGAGTGCTCGGCTTGTGAAAGGAATATTTAGTGTTACAAGTCTCACGCACTCAAGTGCTCTCTTGTTATTTCTAAGGCATTTGAAACCCAACATATTATATGTCACCTTGATTGGAATATAATATATTCCTGTACACTTCCCACGACAAATATCACAGTCATTCTGCAGAACACGTTGAGGCTGTAGTAATGCGCACTACTCGGAGCAAAATTCTGCGACAAATTGAGGTCACAAGTTCAGATCGCATGCCGCGTCGATGTCGTAATTCTGCATATCATTAATTTCGCTCGGGGAGCTTGCGTGCTCTGCTAGGTACCCTAACGCCGTCTCCGTTGCTAGGCCTGCTGCCCGAAGCGACTGCCGCGTAGTGTGGGGTGGTGTCTGACGGCCTTTACCCTTCACATAGAAAGAAAGAAAAAGAAAGAAAAGTCATTACCCATGCCGAATTGTTTCGGCGATATCGCTCTCGTCAGCTCTGTACGAAAAATGAGCTGCAAGCTCGTGTTTAGCTGCGTTTCGCTGGTCACGGAACACTAGCAGGGGCTGTATGAAACAGGATTTCGAAATCCACACAGACGATAAGTTTCAACGATTGATTTTGAGACTTTGCCTGAGATGTACGAGTGCCCTCGGGAATGGACGGCTTGTACCGAGAGAGGTCAAGGAAGACCGAACGAACTCGTGTCAAGTTTTTTTTCAATTTTGCTTTGAATTGAACGTTCGACGAATTTACGGGTATGGTGAAAAAAAATTCGAGTTGGATAAAAACGAGTTTTCTCGTCCTTGGTGGGGAATCGGCAATTCATAATTCTTTCAAACCTCGCAGTTTGCGGGCAGACCCCAGAAAAAATACTATACAACATTTAGTATGGAACCATTGGACACAACAAAAACTTGAAAATGCTAAGTTTACGTATCGCTTCTAGAAAATTAGTACGCACTACCGTATTGTCTTACGAAATGGGTGAAATATGTCGGATAAAAGTATAAAATGCGTGTGTTGTACTGTCTAAATTTTATATTTTTCGTTTGTTTTGGCCTTGAAAGTTTAATTAAGTGAAATAGTTCATTTTACGTATTTCGAGGAGTACGTAGACTGCATAATATATAGTGTGTGTTCTCCATGTTCATAACTCTTGCATCTCATATCTGGTGCTCCTTGCCAGACAGGCGGAGATGCCAAAAACAGGTGTTGAGTAATCGCCGCTCATAGTTTGACAAGCACATGTTCTCTTCACCATTTAGGTTCAAGGGACAACTGCGCCTCATAGACGGAGCGATGTTGCTTAGTGGACCAGCCCAAAAACATAGGGAATGGATGGGGGTGGAAGTGGTGCCGCAGGAATCTCATGTCCGAGCTTGAAGCGTCGTCGCCGGTCTGTCATGGACGTCTCATTCAAACAAATGGGTTATGAAATATTCAAGTGAGCTGGAAGAAGATTGACACTGTGATCCTGGGCCAACTAAGTGTGAATAACGCTTCGTGACCCTGTGGCGTTTCTGAAGGAGGCATCGTGTTTTGTTATTAATCATACGTTCAATGTGCGGACGTGCGTAGATAACCATATTCGTAACCATTCTATGTGCCTTGAACGTTACGAGTGACTTGACGTAGTTGGGAGCATTTTCAGGACAGATGTGACCCCGGTTATTTCGGTCCCGTGATGTTACTTCATAATGAAGTTCTGTTCTTTCGTTCTTGGCAAAAAGTTTATTCGCTAAAAATTTCGTCGTTTGCAGGAAATGTCATTATTCGCAAGAAATAAATTGAACTTTAATTATTAACACCTGGATTAGTTACCCAAGCCCGTGTGCCTGTCCAAGTCCGGTTGACAGCGTCAACACCAGCGCGACGGTTGAGTTAAAATGGCATTTAGAAATTTCAATTCACTGTAACCAGCTAGAATGAATTATCCTGGCGGAGCTTGATTCTAATTTCTTCTGCAATTTTATTTCTATTGAAATTCGTACGATCAGCCAGAAAGTAGGAGTGATTTGAATAAATAACAAGTTTTTAATTCTACTGTGGTCATTTGGCCGGTATGATGTACTGACTCATCCGTCCTTGTATTGTCGAGTACAGCTTCACAAAAGGGAGCTCACCAGGTAGTTCAAGTGACCGAGATCGCCGCCGCAACGCTGATCCGGTTTGCATAACCGGTGCCCCACACGTGGAAGTGTGCAGTTGTTCGACCTCTATTTCCAGTTCCTAGAGAAATGAGTGCCTGCAATTTTCCCCCATAAAATAGCGAGTTCATGATCTCATGTGTGTCGTGACTCGTTCTCGTTAACACATCCCCCGCTTGTTGACCCGCGGGTGTACCAACGTAAGAATTCGTTCCACTCTTACGTAATGGTTTGCTTGTGTGTCGACACTTATGTAATACTAGCATTTAAAGAAAATCCTCATTTTTTAATATTAAAATGATTAAAATCGTGAATCCGAGTCAAGAGAGAAAACAAACTTGAACGAAGCATATCTAACTTCAAAACAGGAGTGTCTCCGAACACCAACCTACCCTTGCAGTACAACAATTTATCTATGGAGCAATCTAACATTCGGAACATGTACACATATGGTACATGTCGTGACCAACGTCGTAACCATCTTTGTTCGTATGTTTCTAAATGGTCAAATCAAATTTCAGGTAATGTATCCTGCCATAGTGACAGCGCGAGTATATCATTGACGTAAAACATTGGCCCTCTTTGTCGAAGTCGCTTCACGATGAGTCGGTCACCTCCCCGAGAGGAGAAGTAACTAAATACCTCTGCAAACGGTGCTCAGCTAATCTTAGCCCTTTGAGCCTTTGACTTATCAATAATTCTGTAAACCTATTCAAAATTGAACTATGTACGCGCACCAAAATGACCTACGTATGCGCAATCAACTTTCTATAGATTTAACATAGTTCCAAAGGACCAACTTTCTCAGCTGTCACAGCTAACTTGTGCGCTCTAGAGTGTCTGATATCTCTAGGGAGCGCTATGCACTTTCCTTTGGCGTAGTACTTCGAGCTGTGAAGTTGACGGGCAAGAGACAGGCCCTCGTGCAATTCCCTCACCACCCGCACAGTAACCGGTGTCTGAAAAGTGGTGTGAGGTCCAGAACTATAACACGTATTTTTGGTTTAACTCTGGAAGTCCTAAACCTACAGATAGTTTATCAAATTTATTCAAAACTTTACTACTGATATACTCCTACCATAGCGTACCTAAATGTTCCATTGAGCAGTTTGGAAGATTTCTGGGTTCAGTTGGTTTTGTGACAATAATATGCCAGTATGCCAGTAATAATAATGATAAAATAAATACCTGTAAATGAGCAGTTTGGAAGAGTGCTGGGTTCAGTTGGTATTGTGCCAAACGCACAGTATTCCCGTGCAAGGTGTTTCAATAATCCCGTTAGTTTACTAGGGGAGAAATTATACATGTATATTAATATCAGGTTACAATAATATCAGACTGAGATATCTCTGTAGTACTGAAAGGGGGAATGATCTCAAGTTTTGCCTGTAAGGTTATGTTCGCTTCGGGCCTAGTGTGTGTCACTGTACATATTGATATATTTTTACAATTTTTAAATTTTCGTTTCAGTGAGATTCTATCGTTTCCAAACCCGGAACTATTACGTATAACCGTACGGTGAATGTAGGAGAGAGTAAATTTGCAGGTACAAGAGTTTTGACAATCGCTACGATCGCATCGAGGAAATGTTTTCGTGCATAAGGATTTTTTATGCCTCGCTTAGGTACATGTAACTAGGCCTGCAGTCGTGGTTGAGCTCACAGCCTAATTATACGGCCTATGGAATAACGGTTGTTTGGCTATCTTCTGTACCGTTTGAAATGACAAGTGCTGCGAGTGTGCTTACGAAGGTTGACCTCTCAGCAAGGAGTGGTGTGATTTTTCAAACGAGTATGTATATATTATGGTTGTAGGCCGGAATTGGAGATAACCCGTTCGAGAACTCCGTTCTTGGCCGATAAGAAAATTATACTGGTGCGGTGGTTGAGCAGCGTCTCATTCTGTTGCAACTCCTGCATGCGATTGGTTGAGCTGAATATTCTCTACGGAAAATTCCGCTTTAGAACCCTCAGGAAGTGGGGTGTTCACCGTGCGCACGTTTACGTCTCATCTCAGCCGGGATTTAGTGAGTCTAGGGAGCGACGTGGGATTCCTCGGAAGAGATTGATCACCCTTTGCTTGAAGCGCTGCCCTGACTTCATGCTCGTCGACCTCGTCGGTGTGGATCGTGTCCACCGTAAATACGGCCTCAGCTTTAGCTGTTCCGCAAAGTACATACAGTTGCGCTGTATCGTAAATTGTGTGTATTACTTGCGCATAATTTTCCCATATTCCCTTCTCCGTTCTTGTCGAGCGGGGTGTGTTTGGCCGCCTTATACCTCCCTAGCAGCAAGGTTTTGTCGCGTGTCCTGATAATACAGTCCGTCCTATTGTTCTTCACATCTCTTTGGGGTACTTTCCTTGTTCTATTGAATGTGCGTTTAATACGGGTATAGCTGTGACAACCCGTGTTCCGACAATGTTAGCTGCAGAACCAGACTTCGTCTTCGCATTGAATTTATCTTGGTGTTAAATGTTTCTCAATTATTTCTAAGCTCAACTGGGGTATCTCTTATAGCTCGCATTCATTTACTTTCGATAAAAATGTCATTGTATTTGACGTAAATAACTAGTTTTACTTGCGAAATTCTCGATCTGCTATGCTGCTCTAGGCGTGACTTCAAAATGAAGTCGAGTAGTGCAGTTTTAAAGTAATGGCGGATATCTGGGTTTGCCACATATCTGCCACCATTATCTGCGAATGGTATCATTTCCTACAAGCGGGAGCCAATCTCTCTTTTCCGTTAGAGCTTCTTTAAAAGGTTCGTCCTGCTCTCGTGGGTACTTCCTTGGCGTGCAAAAACGCGCAAGAACTCGGGGCTCTAGCGAGACGTGCTCTCAACAAAGCGCTAATGGGAAGCTTTGTTTCACGCTTTTTGTGTTCTTCCTTACGTGGTTGACTGCAAATCAAGAGTGTTGTGCATGGTTAGGTACACCTTACTGTTAAAATAACTCGTGTGACCAGAGCTATTACAAGAAATCAAGCTAATTAAGACGGGATAGAGTTACTTCTGATTCCCAAAGTCACTTCCTGGATGTTAGTTCGTTTGCTCGATTGCAATTCGGTGTTAGTGCTGTACCGTTGTGGAGTTGTCGTATAGGAAGTCTTCGGTGAGAGCAGCGGTGGTTCGTGGGATCTACCCATTGGTGGCTCAGCGGGTTTATCTTGGAGAGGTTGGAAAGTCCCTTTCTCCTCAAATATGAGCTTCTTTTTCTGCTGCTGATTGCTTGCATTCTTTCCAGCCAATAATATTTAATTTTGCTAGAGCAGCAAGTTAAGTGGAATTAATATGTGAAACAATATAATGTAGAATGTACATTAAATTTTGGCGCGTTTCACGCTGTTCAGATAACTTGAGGGCACCACCTAAATTTAATGGAATCGGCTGTTTGACACAGTAATACACTACTTCATGTTGTGAAGTGTGCTAATATTTAATTACTCGTGGTGTGGTCAATGGGAAAATATTTCGATGAACTGTGAAATTTCATCAACTTCTTTTGCTGAAGGCGTCATTGGTTTGTGCTGATCAAAACATCGTTCTGCGCACATTCATTTCTAATGATCTAATAAAGCGGGTCTCAAGTCCCGTTTTAACTGCATGAGAAAAAAAGTTTTCTTGGTTTCTAAGGCGCGAATCTGAATCTTGACTAACAGAATTGGACTTTCTTGAAGGCATTGAAGTGACAATAGGAAAATTACACTTTAGGAGAATAAGGCCCTATTCTAGAGTACAGTGATGCACTACGTAGCTAGAAGTGCCCTTCTTCTAATGGAACTGACTCACTGTATGGGCACCAACGTTTACTGAAAAAACTCCTTTGAGAAAGCTTAAGCTTACGTTCTTGTTCCCCTTTACTTTCAGCTTACGTTCTTGTTCCCCTTTACTTTCAGCTTGGAGGCGGGCTCTTGAACTATCCAGTAGCCGATGCGCTGCTCGAGTGCAGAATCAACATTGCGTACAGGAGGCCGTCGCGGATTTAATTTTTTACTCGGTAAATCTCGTCCTTTTTTTAGAGCCTCTCTCGTAATGGAATCTGGCGTAACGTGCAACCGACCTCTTGGACTAGTATTTTTTTTACTTTTGTGTTCCTCGGTGTCTTTTGAAGGGGCTTAAACCTTTTAAATTCCAGCTTGACGAGCTGTAGCTAATATAGATCTTACTGAGTTTTTCCAAGTTTCACTGTGATCATTGCTTTCATTCATTAATTGCAGAAGTGCTTCCGTGGCGTAATTACTAATCTTATTTTTCAGGCTCACGAGTAGACTTGGTAATTCAATGATCTCGCAAATATCGCGGAGTAGATTGTGGAGTAAGCGTGGTCCACGTTTGCCATCTCGCGACGCAGCGCCACGCCACTAAACTATCACCGCTCTACTACTACTCATCCTGTATTGGAGGTTATACCACCGTCCTTCGCGGGGGTCGAGCCTCAAAGTGAGCGAAGCTCTTAGAAGTGCCAGTAAAACGATCCCAACTGAAACAAATTTATTGTACTTGTTTCCTGACCATTTTCAAATACATTTGGCATTGCTTATTTTTGTGACGTGGCTAATAAGAAACTATGTAGTACGTTTTCTCAGGGGCATTGAATGTTGTACTTGTTATTGATCTGCGCCTCTCGACAACAAGTTCCAGACATGCGGTGTTGTATGTTCGCACGGCAGGACATTTCGTCGTTGACTACAGCAGTAACGATCGGTTGACCTGCTGCCTCTAGATTTGGCGTGATGGTCGACCCTCGTTTCTTGAGCACGACCCTCGGGAGTCCCCTCGCTGTTATCACGGGCTACCTTTCCTGATCATCACGAGGCCCGGGGAATATGACAATTTCTACAGGATTTAAACTCCGTTATTGGCAGTTTATATTGTTGACTAAGGGACTGTCTCCGTCAGCGTATGTTTAAAATTTCCCTCAGTCCAGAGATTCACCCCCAGCACAAGCTAGTAAATATTCTACCACAGTAGCGGCACTAAATGTACGAGTTCGTCCAGTTCCTCATACTCGTTGAGGTACGTATACTTAAGATATCGCTCATAGACGTCGCCTTCCGTGGCCAGAATCGCCGCCAGTCATCTCTTTTATCTCGGCGCTTCTTTTAATTGGTCTCGGATAGCCATCGTCGTAGTAGAGACCTCAATAAATCCTGCGGTAAGATCTTATACATTCTTTGCCTCTATTAATTTTGACGGTATTGCGGATCTTGTCCTTTGTGTCCTGTTCAGTGCGACGTGGGAACTAAACTCGATTGTTTTTGTGCGGGCCTTGCGTGTACGTAGTTACTCTCACGAGTCTAGCTTAATACATTACTTAATTTGTGCTGTCGTTTGGCAGAGCTTCATTATTTCGCACGCAGCGAATTTAACGTTACCTTTAGGTAGAGCATATTCTGTTCAGTTGAGCTACTTCGTTTGTGTGGAATTATTGCTGGAAATGTTGTGAATTATGGTCACAACTCTTATCATTTAGGTACATTTTGAGTCGAATATTTATAAATTTCCCTTTGGAATACTCTAGGTGAGAAATTTGTATCTGTTGGTATTTAATATTTTTTCGTTCTCTATTTTACCTTGTTGAATTTTCTACAATGACCGTTTTGATGTCATATCTGTTTCCCAAGATTGTCTCGTAAGTTTTTGCGCTTATGTGACCATGACTGCAAAAACCCAAGTTTTGTACGCGTTAGCTCCTCGGGCCGTCGAGGCCTTCCTGAAATTCGACAATTCGCTTGCGTTGTTTCGGCAACAGCGAAAAATTCTAGGACTTGTTTCTCAAGGCTCTCTGAAGGAACCCGCAGGCTTCATATGCGAAAGCGCGCCAGGCCTTATGTTGCTTTGTTGCTATTTGACCATGTCATTCGTACGAATTTTTTTAATTAAAAAACCCTCCACCTGCAATCAAATCGTTAAAACCACTTCTATTGCTGTAAAAGTATAAAAAGAAATTTTGTTAGATATTCCTAAGAAATGAAGTAACGTATTTCGTGTTCCTTACTGGAAAAATACTAAGTCTTGCATCTTGCTAATGTCTCGAGTTGCACAATGTCTAGTGTCAAGACCAGCTCCATAAGCAAAACATTTCGGAGACCAGTTTTACAGCTGAGCACTTCCCTAAGTATCGAGGGGTACCTAGATCTAGTTCTAGTCCTAGAGCCGATAAAATATGATCCACGTTACTACTTTAATTTGGGTGA
>VOMN01063486.1:0-11705 GCA_014899125.1 Orchestia grillus
GCACCCCTTACTTGCCCTCTCTACCTGCCCTCTCTACCTGCCTTCTCTACTTGCCCTCTCTACCTGCCTGTTGCATACACATCGCGTGCAATTTACCCTATTGTTAATTCTGATATAAACCTGCAAGGCACATATTTCTTACTCTTACTAATAAAATTATTTTTGCATGAACGTAAGTCGTTTGATGCGCTGGGATAACTTACGTTTTATTTAAAAAGAAATTCATGTAGGAATATTCATGTTCAATGATTGCTCATTCAATTTCCCTATCAAAGTGTTACATGAACAAGATTTTAAATCTGGGCCGAGATGTAGACGTCAGTACGAACTGCTGCCTATGGGAGCGACTTTGTGCCATGAAGGGCAGAGTTGTTCTAAATCAAAGATGCACCAAGTCGCCCTGAAACAGAGGTGATGCAGTCGCCTGCATCACTTTTGCACCTATATTCTCAAAATATTTACTATCCAGCCACAGGAAAAAAGTTTTGCATGTAACGCAATCACAGTAAATTTTTTCATCATTCCGTGTCTAAAGAGTTTTCTATCGTTATCAATCTAAAGAATGATTCACCAATCATAATCTGGCATTATTCAAGCACCATATCTGAAATTTTATGGTATATAACTCGCATTCTAGGAAACGCAAACTAAACTGATTACAATCGGAGCCTTTAAGGATCAATTAATCAGTTAATCGCGCCATAATCTATGTCGTATCGTAGCGACATGCGTACACAATCGTCTAAATGTACGACATTTCCATAAACAAGACCCTCTGCGTAATTTATCGTATAAATATTTATGATGAAGGCACAATAAATCCTACTAGCGCACAAGGGATAAAAAAATTATTATGTAGCTTAGACAAACAGTTTACGTTTCAACAAAGCATATCGACCATTTATTCTGCAAGGTTCACATTAGGCGCTTCCATTTTATCTAAAGCCTGTTGTCTCNAACACGTTCGTCGCATATACGACGATACAATTTAACGATATCAGTTTACGATATAAGATACGATACAAGTTTACGAGACTGGCTCGACTTGTCAAGCCTCAAAACTGCGAGCTCAGCCGTCAATAGAGCTCCCAGTGCAGGAATAAAAGCATTTCACTGAACACTTCCTGCGCACGAGGGATTCGTAAGCATCGAGCTGATGCTGATACGGAAGACGTCTGTACTTCCGGGGGCAGATATTGTGATAACAGCCGGAGATGAATTGCCTAGTTGTGTGACGTGTATTTACTGCCCCAGCGAGGACACGAACAACCGTTATAGTATGAAAAACACATTTTTTATTGTTTGTAATGTGTAGTAACCTTCACGGCATATGACACAAGGCAGGCGGAAATGTTTGATGTTCATGAGTAACTTGAGCATGGGATCACGACCACATGGGAACTTTACAGGATAGATACAAACACCTCGAAAGACATTCAGACTCTCGACTGCAGAAGGAATTTAGCGCACCGTTAACTCGCTGCAAATTCATCACTAGCATTGCAGTCAACGAGCAAAAGCTCTCCGTTTCCAGTATTTCAAAAGATATCCGTAGTTCTCGACAGGAAAAGAATTAGCGTTCATAAATCAAAGTTATTCGGGGGGAGAAGCGCATCGCGTGTGGGGGTCGACTTATGCTTCACACATGAGTTCATATTCTCAATTTTTCAAGCCTTTAATATTTTATAGGCAGGAAGTCGAGTTAGATAATAAAATGAGGGCGAGAAATTTTGGTGTAAGAACATCGTCATAATTATGTCACGTTAACCAGCATCACAACAAACGCACGGGAACTCGCACCACAATTATCGTATGACGATATTTTTCTCGTGACTTTCGGAGCAGGAACGATCCTGTAACAGCGAACCCATAAATAGTTCTTTCATTGTGTGGTTAGAGGGGACCACACCGAGGGACAGAAGAGGGGACCATTAGAGGGGGACAGAAAAAGGGACCACATTAGTGTGGTCCCTTTTTTACTAGTGTGGGAGAGACCAGACTTGATTACTCTCAGAATCCTAGAAGCGTAAATGTCACATCACTGTGAAGTAAAATCGATGGCGACAATACCTGGAGCAAGTCACACTCTTGTTTTAACCAGAACATAAAATGACTTCACAGGTGTGATACTCTGAAGAAAAAGCAGATGAGTTCACAATAAAAGTGCAGCGTGTGCCAAACAAGCTTCCCCTCGCCTTCACTTAGCAGGGAACGCACTGCAATAATAATTCTCGAAAATACATTGACTCGAATCATGCTCCCCGATTCCGTGGCTATCATAGCGACGGGTTACGACTGGCGGTTTTAAAACAAGGCGTGAACATGGCCGGTGAAAGTAAGGCGTTTCCGAAGAGTTGAAGGACGAAATGCCTGTTATTGAGGAAGGAAGGACTTAGGGTCTGTTACAGCGGTACCGCAGCTCCGATTGCAGTGCTGGCAAGCCAGGACAATAGGAACACACATCGAGAATTGCCTAAGACTTACTGTCGCACCGTAGAGCTTGGGTCTGGCTGTAGCACACCATGACTGAGAAAACCCCGAATTTCACGTTGTAATTCACTTCAATATGAATGACACTTTTCACCCACTCACTCGGTATCTAATCTCCTTGTACAATATCGAAAGCAAATGATTCAAATTTCAACAAAATTCTCTGAGACCTTTCAAAAGATATCTGCTTACTTAGTGGACCTGTAATGAAAATTGGAGAGTTTAATTTCAGATTAATGAACACGATCTATCGACGGGTTCTCACAACCTCACGAGGTGCAATTTCAGGAGCAACGATCCGCCGCTGTTACCCTGGCGGCGGGCACCGCTCGAATGAGAGCTCGCGGTTGCGGNCTCTCCGCCCCACGCGGAGCAGTGTGGGAATCCTCACAAGCTTGGCACGCGAACTCGGGCGATAAGTCGTCCCTCATCGAATGTAGTGCCCCACTGAACCACAGCGACAGAGAGGTATTCGCGTAATGTTCGCGTTGGTATTTGCGTGATTGAATGACTCATTCACAAATAAGAGTTTATATTTCAGCTGATGTTGGTTTTCAGGGAGGTGAAATTGTGTGTAATGGATGTTACACTCGTAAATGTCCCATTTATTGGACAACAATGTGTTTTTTTGGCTCGAATAGATCTCACTAGAATTGCTGACCACAGCTGAGGCACAAATGTGTGTCAGAAGACGCGGCAGGGTACGCCACGGCTCTGCAGGCACGGGACTTTACGTTGCTACTCATGTGAGACTTGTTTTATTTTTGACCAGCAGCCTTCTTTCGAGGAAAAGCTAATTTAACAGCCGTCAATTTGCCCCAGGAATCGCAAGATCGCGTCTGCTGTTCAATGATTAGAAGAACGCTTGCATGACGTCGGTGTCAGAGACAGAATTTGTTTCATTCATGCTGTTTGCACAAGACAATACCTCATGAAGTGCGCTTGTTTTTCCACATCATTTATATTCCAACAGGAAAAGATGACCACTGAATGTAAAGGAGCTGGAAGAACTGGACAGACGAGCGTTCCCTTCAAATGAGGCATATTGCGCGAATGCCACTGGCTCAATGAAAATTTCCGTCCAGGAGGAACACTAAAACAAAGCGAATTCACGAACAGCTTCCCCAAACGCAGCACGCTAAATTCTCGCAAGTTTCTTCCCAAAGGAAACCAAATCACTCGCACTTGAGTTCAACTGGCATTTCAGATAAGAATGTAATTCCTGCACCAACGATATTGTTACAGAATGCAAGAAATTACGTATTTAATTTCCGAGACAACACGTCTTCTTGCCTGCAGTCTATTGACCTTGCTCTACTTTTTTTTAGTTTCGTTGATTTGCCATCGGCAAACTTTTCCCGAGAATTCTGTATTTTCTCCCGAGAGCCTCACTCGATCGAGTAACATGAAAAGCAGAAAGAACCTTTAAGAAGAAACCTTAATTATTTATTAATGAGTATGTTCATTAAAACGCCCCCTGACGTAATCGCTATACTGCACTAACTGCCGAGCTACCTGGAGAAGCCCTTCATGGTCGCCGAGGTCGTCTGTGTTCAGTACATCTAACCCCTTCTACCCAGATTATTTTCAATTCGAACTCATGTTTCTAATTTCTTGGTTAATACAAATATTTTCACTACCTAAATTAAACAGATATTTCGTTGGTGGGAAAAGAGCTTCTTTTTAAAGATACAGTACAAAAGTAATGTCCTATAACTCCTTTGTTTAGCTCATTCACAGCCACCATGAAATTTGGTTTCGTTCTTCCATCCTATCATAATTATTTTTACTACGAGCAATTAAATAACCATTTCTTTGAGCGCGATGGTTCTACGAAGTAGAAGCACCTATAGTCCGTACATAAATAATCAAGAAGACACACATGTGCTTCAGAGGTAAGAGCTAATGGCGGCAATTAAACATGGCTAAATGGCAGTCGAGCTCAGATTAGTGCAAATACCACATCACGTACACGTTTATCATTGCACATGATGGAGGATTATTGCTGCTATACTGTAAATTGAAAAAGAACGCAAATTCGTATCAAGGATGCAAGAGCAAATATCTACATATAGGTAGTTGATTTGATATGAAACTATATAAATATCCAAGGAATAAATTTAATAAGAGTGCGTTAACGTACAACATTGATTCATAAAGTGAGGGAAAGTATAGAACTTGTTTTAGCAGAACTAAGTAATAAATTGAGATGAAAAAATGATTGACAGCACACAAGAACGGATGCACACTGTACTTACTAATCGCCCTATGAACAACAAAAGCAAGTAACGTGATTGTAAACAGTCCTCACACGCATGCCCTCGAAACTCACGGAACTTGAATTGCTCTTCATAAATGGCAAGTAATAACGCCATTCCAAACTCAACCAAACTCGGCGTTTACGATCCTACTTTAAAATTGTAATTGAATTCCAGGAGAGCGCGCGCCGTTCAATCAACGCTATTGAAGTCTCTCCATTGATGAATTGAATTTTCTTCATTTTCCGCAATGGTTGATGGCCCCGCGCTTCTTTGGCAAGCGTGACACTCGTCCTGACTTGCCTCGACGGAATGCGTTCAATGACAGCACTGGATTGGGGCGCGTCTGCATTACGGTGCGCATGAGCACAAGGCGCATGAGCACAATGCGCATGAGCACAAGGCGCATGAGCACAATGCGCATGAGCACAATGCGGATCAAAGGCTGATGCTAAAAATTTCTCCAGAAAATCGCTAAGTTCTTCAGCAGCAACCAAACGCGTGAAATTGATTCGGAGCGTGACTCGAAAACAAAGTTTCCGTATAACTGTTTCATCATAAACTTTTTCTTATCTGCTTTGGTTCGATCATATTGTTCAAAAATACCAGTGTTCGTTCATTTGGACACGATTTAGTTTCCGGGCTGTTCTACGTCAGGCTCGACATTTGTATCTTCCATGGCGCTGGGAACACACGTCATTTCCAATCGCAAATTCTAAGAGGAAAATAAATTCTCGATAAGAAGATCCTTTACGACCCATAAACTTCCAAATAACTGACAAGGACCCGTCGCTTACAGGTGAGAATGAAGTCACAAGGATTGTAGCATCTCAAAAGGCAAACTGCGACCGAGATCAAAATTATTCTAGTCCATACGTGTACGAACCCTCAAATAGTCACCAATCTTTGTAACAAAACTTCTGTTCATCTAACCATAAGAAGCAACGTTCCAATATATCATACATTGGCCGTGAAACTTGAAAACTATCACTGCCAAATTAGCAATAGGGGAAACAGCAATAGTGAAAATTAGCAGTACGGGAAATTATCAATGGTGAAAATTTTCACTCTTCCGTTCACGACGTTTACTACATGAGAACGATGTACGATACATTGAAACGATGCTTTTGAGGGTTAGACGAATAAAAGTTTTATTTAAATGATTAGTAACTACGAGAGCGTACTCCCGTGCAATGAACTACATAGAACAACTTTGCGAGGTTGATAAATTAGAGACGATCAGCCTTGAACTTGAACGCAGGACTCGCTGCGAAGGCTGCACCTGAAGGATATCAGGTGTCTCATTGGCCTGTCTACCTGTAGCCTGGATACCCATTCTCCACGGTTAGTGCTGCTCTTGTTGAGGCAAACAATCACTCCAAAGTGTTGCTTCAACAACTAGGATGGAAATTTTCTATGATGATGAGGCAAACAATCAATAAAATGCAGTTCGTATACAAGGAAAATGAAGGAAATCATGAATAAAATGCGGCTCGTATACGAGGAAAATGAGGAAAATCATGAATAAAATGCGGTTCGTATGCAAAGAAAGTGAAGGAAATCATGAATAAAACGCAGTTCGTATCGAAGGAAAACGAAAGTACGTTCGACTGCACCAGACGCGTCTTAGCCTTTCCGGAAAAGAACGCACAAAAAGGGACATGAAGCTTTACCGAACGCAGGAACTGCACAAAGTTACAACACATATTAGGATAAAAACGCCTGTAGCAAATCCAACTCATGCAGAAGGGCCGATGTTGGTGTCCTGAAGGTCAAAGTAACGACGACGCAACAGCACTATATACTTGCCAACTGCGTAAATACTGCCAAGGTTTAGGTGTTAGCGAAAGACGATAATATGAGGCTGCTTATGTATATAATTGCGTACTGATGTGTTGAGTAGTTAGCATCATATTGCATGAGATGAGCGTAATCATTGTTGCTGCAATAAGGGTTTGGCAGTGAAGGTAAGGGTAAAAAGAGGCCACTAGAATTAGGGCGACGAAAGTAAAGTTGCTATAACAAGGAAATGAAATTATAGCTGCTAGAATCAAGGCGAGGAAAGAAGAGCTGCTAAGATTAATGCGATGAGAGTAGAGTTGCTAGAATTAAGGCGATGAAAGTGACGCGGCTAAAATGAAAGCGATGTGAGTGGAGTTGCTAGAATTAAGGCGATGAAAGTAAAGAGGCTAAAATTAAAGCGATGAGAGTGGAGTTGCTAGAATTAAGGCGATGAAAGTGACGCGGCTAAAATTAAAGCGATGAGAGTAGAGTTGCTAGAATTAAGGCGATGAAAGTAAAGAGGCTAAAATTAAAGCGATGAGAGTAGAGTTGCTAGAATTAAGGCGATGATGTAAAGCCACCATATTTAAGGAATGTTCCTTGCTTCAATGGCCTCCAGTGAATTCGGCACGCTGATTTTTTCGCGGCAAATGAATGAATTGATGGAGGAAGAACCTTAGATACCATCTGGCAGGGAAAACTTTTTGAGTCAACTGACAGTTTCATATCGCAGAACATTTTTCCTTTTGAAGAGGCCCACATGCTCGGAACGATGGGAGTTTTAGCGGATGTATTACCAGGAATTGAGTTCTCATTTAATTTCTTCTTCACAGTAAAAATTTGTTAGAAGAAATTCTCGTGAAATAAACGGTCGGCTGTCACGGTTGCCCGCCCACAGCTGGGTGACACAATGACACAAAAGAGGAAGGAGAATGTTTGCCCCACGGCAGCTACTCCAGTACTTGCTTGGTCAGACCGTACGTTGCAACGAGCCTCTGGACGACGCATAACGATAAATATTGGCTTTATACCAAATACTACTTTGTTCTTGCCCTATACTGTGCTAGACGATGCGAAATGTGAAAATATTAGCTTCATATTATATATGACCCCGTATTGAACGATGAGCTTATTTTTAAAATGTTAAAAATGAAACTTAAAATATTGCGTTAACACTTAACAAAAATTATAAACCATATAAGGCAAACAGCGCCGTCACACCTCAAACGCACAACCTATGTGTGCACGAGCCTCGGGGGCCTTGGCTTCTACATGTATGTAGTTCGCTCTAGTTTTCATCAATGGTTGACAAACGGTCGCGTCGCAAAGCTCTGATTGGACAACAAAGCCGAGGCCGTAGCACGGACACACCAGAGGGCAGAGAGACATGCGGGTACGGCACTCACTTCCATCGATGACGTCACTTGACCAAATTAATGCAAGAGTTCACTATTTAAGTCCTGAATAAATTTCTCACAGCAAGCTAGCCACTCTGTTGGGTGTTGGTGTGTTTGAATAGAAAACATGAAGAGGCTTACTGTCTCTAGTGCTTCGCGCCTCCATTGGTTGCAAAATATTGAATTTGGTTACAATATAATTAGCGTTAGCAATGTTGTGTATTAGGGTAAAGGTAAGGTCATGAAAAGGTCAAATGCACGTGGGGCTTAAGAGTCCCACTAGGGCTTACAGGGTTAATAGAGCGGCATGACTTCTCTGCAGTATTCAATACTGTGACAAGTAATAGTGACACCCAGAAAGTGAATCTCACTTCATCAGAAACTAAAGCGATCTTGAGGCACACAACATATGATTGCATTTGTCAGGTACAAACCTCGCATGCACTATTAGTACAAGCATCAAAAAATATACCCATTGCTCGAAATACATTATGAAATTTTTACTCTAAGGGATCACGCTAGATAAATTTTGTGTAATTGAGCGAGGCAATCATTGTTAGACGAGCGCTGTGAGATACGGCTTTGGTGAGGTCAGTAAGTGTATTATTTTTTATGCTTTCATTAGCTCAATCTAACTTTTTCGCCGCCCCATCGATAAGTAATCAACCTTCCGGCGGTCATATCTGCACTTTGAAGGCCAAAATTATTAATAATTATAGAAAATTAAAGATATTTTGGACAAGTACTTAAACTCGGAACTTGATCGTCATCATTCCTGCAGCTGTGCAAAAATTGTCTGCGAATATTTTTGCACATATAGGTTGAGGCGTGCGTTGCATGAACAATTTTACACACACGTGGCACTTCAGCAAAAAAAAACAAGCTCCAAACAACACTAACAAACGGTACATGTTCATTTTACTTTGCTTAATTTTCCACACCGCCAAGAAGAATATTTTCGACGTCTTCTGTCGCAGGGCTTCACCAGGACACCACACCGGATACACTGCCCATCTGCGCGTGGGATTCGTTTTGTTTGGACGTACACGCGCGTTTCCGCAGAGGGCGCGTCAGTGTACAATTAGCTGTGCGCTAAATATAAATTTTCGTCTCACGTCAGTACAGCTCTTCGATATCCGCGTCCCAGAGCCAAGAGGTATGGGAAATTGCCCGTGGTATTCCAGGAAAAGCCGTACGCGGGGACACAGAGGTGAAGTTTTGCCATTAATTTTATGCGTTTTTTCCAATTACTCTCCGTTCGATCGTTTTTTGTTTAAATCTTAAACAATTATTTAAGCCTACAATCATCGCGCGGGAAAAGTTGCTGCAGTTTACGTACATTCGTTTCCGTGAGGCTATCCTGTGAAACACGATTCCTAAATGAGATTCCTAACTCAACTTATCTCAATTCATTTTTAAAAAAGCCAATTTTTTATTTGAGCGAATTCTTCAGTTCAACCAAGCGTACAATCATTGCTTCAGTCATCTTAATTAAATCCTCACGTGCGAGCCACGGAACTTTGTTTCGAATATATTACAAACATTCATCAAACGGGAGAAAATGTTGCAAAAATTTAAAGTCTGAAAACTTGAGTGAACAATTGCGACTACATTGTTCAGCGAGCGAGGACTCGTACACTAAAATACTCATGTGAGCAAATACTCGTGCGAGCGAATACTCGTGCAAAAATTTTCCGTACGGTGACTGAAATGAACCTGAAATTAGTGTTTTGGCGTTACGTGCAGTCAACGTGGCGGGAATATTGGGATTTTTTCAGTAGCAGCGAGGCACGGCCGTGTGGACGTGACCTCATTACAGGCATTTTTGCTCTAAATTAGAAAGAATATTTACCTCCGAACACCAGTGCTTGGTGTGATAGAATATCTTATTAAAAAGGAAATTCATGAGGAAATATTCATTTTTGAAGCCTGGGAGTCGAGTCTCCATTTCAAACGACTGTTGTACAAGTGTTTCCAATCTGAACTGAAACAGAGAAGTTTTTATGGGCTCTTGGGTGAGGTAAAACGGTGCAATGCAATTGAGCTCAGGGCTCTGGGGCCCCAAAGCAGCCCTGGAGGACCCCACCAGTGAGCAGCGCGCATTCCGACATCATTTTAGGAATGATTAAACTCGTCATCATCGTCCCTTTTCCAACACGTGTAAACGAGCAAAGAAATATCATCTATTCAGTTACTGTTATTATTATCATCTATAGTTACTGTTACTACGGATACTACATTACTGTAGTTCTTATTAATATTGTTCTCCTGTTGACGTTTTAACTCGTGTAATTTGACCTCGCAGAAGCACACAACTGTCGCAAAGTTCCCGACATCGTCACCAGGCTGTAGCAGCTACAGCAGCAGCAGAAGCAGCTGCAGCGGCGGCAGCTGCAGCGACAGCAGCAGCAGCGGCAGCAACGGCAGCAGCTGCGGCAGCAGCAGCAGGCTGGCTCTAATTCTCTTACTCGTATTTTAACAAATTCCGGGCCTTCAATTGCGATAGCTTTTAGCCGAGATCGTGACAGCCATTACCTGGCACCGATCATGCAGAAGCTCGTAGGGAACAAATATACGTACAGGAGTTAAGGAAACAACGGGACCACTGATATATATATATATATACATGTTTGTATACATCTGGGTAAGAGAAATGTAAGAGTAACAGATATAAATGGAAAATGGTAGTATAGAAATAGCGAAAATATAAGGTTAGAGAAATTCAGGGACAATATAAATACAGAGATTAGAGGATAACAGACGTTGAAAGATGAAAGAGTTAAAGGGAGGGGGGAAATAGATAGGGATAAGACGATTTTAGGGGAAACGAAAAATAAAGCGATTTGCTTTATAAATTAAAAACAACGTCGCACATGCTAACGAGTTTTGCATTCGGAAGAATCTGTCGCAGGTAAATATTTAATTTTTTACTCGTATATAATACGCAAGCTTCCTAGACCGTTTGAAGAATGATGGCCTCAGATAACTAGGAAGAAACCTTCATGTATTTTAATTCAAGCATGGAAAAGCAAGAGCGACGTCCCATCTCCACGTCCCCCTCAAAAATGAAATGGATCCCCTTTAGATATAATGGATTCTGAACCCTGATCATATGGGAGCGAGATGACGTCGAGGTCACGCTGCCTAATGAACAACGGAAGTCCTCAGGAAAAAGGCTTGTGTGTAAAGGGCGTTCACCGAGTGGAGCGACCCCTTAATGAGCGGAAACAGCTGTTTCCCTCTCTGGAAAAACCATCAGCCCTGAAACAGTAGAGTGAGATGGAACAGAAAATGGCAACGGGACCGAGGCGGGTGTTCCATCACCGCTCCCTATATCTACGTATACAGGAGGCAGCTGATATGTGCCTACGACAGAGCTCCACACGTAGGAGTTGGGTATCATGTTAGGCCTACTAATATAAACTACGGTACTGTGTTCGCTGTTGCAAGTCCCAATCAAGTTCATGAAAATGATCGATCCCTGACATACTTCTAGGAAAAATATCTATACATGTATTTGCCAACGCTATCACCTAACCTAAATTTTGTCCACGTTCACTCCCTGGTAATACAAAAAATTTCATGGTTTACTACCTAGTACTCTAAAAGCTACATAATTCAACGATGCAACATTCTTCCCGGTCTACTTTCGTCTACATTTCCTGCCTAAGTCCTGTTCGTTGCGACCGGAAACAGGCGGGCTGGCCGAACCAAGTACGGATTGGCTGCGCGACGCAGGGACACCAGGGCACAACCACCACACGGGGGCACAACCACC
>VOMN01063490.1:0-13417 GCA_014899125.1 Orchestia grillus
ACAGGGACTGAGAGACAGAGGCTGCAGACAGCGACTGAGAGACGGAGGCTGCAGACAGGGACTGAGAGACGAAGGCTGCAGACAGGGACTGAGAGACAGAGGCTGCAGACAGGGACTGAGAGACGGAGGCTGCAGACAGGGACTGAGAGACAGAGGCTACAGACAGAGCTCGCTGAAGCCTTTAAATTTCCATTGTTTAAGAGAAGAGCTCTAGCCGCCAGTCCGTGCCCCCACTGCAGCACTGGATAATAAGCTGCTAATCGCTTGATAGCTTTGCCCTTGCCTGCCCCTCTCTCGCACGGGAAACATTTCTGGAGGGCGCTGCAAAGGCCTCGACAAGGCGAACTGCTCTGGTCGAGCATTTTTTACTCAATTTTATGAAGGTAAATATTCGCATCCCTATAGAAGCTCGGACCTATGGGGACGTGCTGTTGCAAGGCCTGCAGTCGCACAGTTCTGGACAGACGTGCAATTATAGGCCGCCCCTCATCAGCGGGGCGACCTTACGCAGGCAATAATGCAGCCCTTCAATTGCTGAAGATCTTTTCCCCCACTGATTGTTGGTTGTTGTTGTTGTTTCTTGTTCGCCATCTTCATGATGCCCGTGAATATTAGAATATTATCTTCATCGGCATCGTTATTATTGTCAACATCTCAACGATCATCATGATTGCTATTATCGTCATTTCTATAATCAATAACCCATTATCTCCGTGACCCTCCTCATAATTATGCTCATTTTCAGCTCTTATCATTTTCGTCACGTAGCTCTTGTTTCTTGCGATTACTACACAATTGAAACAATAACTCAATTGAAGTTGTCAGAAAAATCTATACATTAATACGCTTGAAACTAGTTACCTATGCATGTATCTATGCGTGTCACACTCTTCACCAATAAAAACAAAGACCATTGCGGTATCTATGGTGCAGTTTGATCACAAACTTCCACTCTTAAAGATTGTGAGAATTATTGGCGGGTCCTGGCAGTTAGTTACCATAACTAGTTACCATAATTACAGGGACAAACACACGCGAGTGCACCTGCTACGGCACATGTCTTAGTCGCACATGCGCACCAGATGCACATGTGCGAGAGTAAACATGCATGGCAGGCTACGCGTGGCGGCTGCCCAGCACTCTCATGTATGTATGTGTGTGTATATATGAGTATGCATGCTGGTATGTATGGATTTATACATCTATGCATCTCCATTTATGTCGCTTATGTTTGTTTGTATGTATGTATATGTGCGTGTATGTATGCATGCATGTATGTATGTGTGTATGTGTGTATGTGTGTATGTATGTGTNTAGACCCTAGCAAAGTTCAACATAATGAGTACCGAATTAGACATTAGCAGAGTGCTACATAATGCGTGCCGAATGAGACATTACCAGCGTGCTAAGCAATCAGTATCGAGTCGGACAGCACTAGAGTGCTAGATGACTATGCGTGTCTAGAGAAGGGCACACACAGGCACCATAAAATTATCCCCAGTCACCATAAAATTCTATATGCCTACTTGCTTTTGTGCCTTATTGAAAAAAAACAAAATCGAAGATATATAATTCAAGAAATAAGACCAAAATAAACAAAAAAACTAGTAGATCACTGCGTTGACATGTGCATATTTATACATGCTCTTGAGGAATGTTAATTTTACGGAAGCCAAACGCATTTTTTTCATTTTTTTCAACGTTCATTCACGTTGAAGCTGGATAGATAAATTCTAAACAGGCGTCAATAAGTTCCAAGGTCAATTCACGACCTTCACTTTCTCTTCGCCTTGAAGAAACAATTTTCTGGTCTACACACAAACACAGTTGTGTAGATCCACACAAAAACACAGACGTATAGGTCCACACACAAACACTCGCGTGTAAGTTCAACGACCTCACGTACACAGTTCAAAAGAGCGGAAGTTAAAGTTAATGAAAGTTATTCAATAGAGTTTCAAAAGATAAAGCAACACAATCACCAAAGAGGCTTGCGACGCAAAACGCAGAGTAGGAGTTTTCCACACCAATTTCCACACCAATTAGAGGACCAGAGGTGACGATGGAAGGCCTCGTGATCCCACGGCTCACAGGGTGTGTATTTAGGTTGAGGGCTGCAAGTTAAGGGTACAAACAGTCTAACTGTGATAAACACCAACTGTAAACTGTTTACTCGCTCTGTCCGGCATACTTCGGTCTAGTCCATGTTCGAATACCTTGTTTGTACGGGAGAGAGGCATAGCCACGAGAGGGCCTTCACATATCTCCACTTGGGAGTTCGAATTAAGGCACGAGAACATCAAAAGACTACAAAGAGAATGTATTTTTTGTGCCCAGTAGTAGTTGTGTATAGAAAACCTCCCCAGACAGAATGTAAATGTAAACAGAAAGCGGCGTAGTTATAAGGGTATTGTTGGAGGCGCAGGACTTCAGAACCTTCGTGTTAGGGGCTAGAGCTTGAAATCGGAGTTCTTTTGACGACTGAATTGGGTTAAAACTCTCCAATCAGGAGAGTTTTGTTCATTCAGCGCAAACGTTCCTTGTATAGGCTTAGATTGCCTATGCAGAGACGTCCATTGACAAAATCTCTAAAATATGTTCAGATTGAAAAAATAAATAGTGATTGCTAACATCTTCATAATATATTCATATTGTCAAAATAGAACGGGGATTTCTAACATTCCGAAAATACCCAAAGCGCTGGCTTTTGTCTAGAATAAATTTATAATTTCAAGTTCGCTTGGTGAAAACTTGACGTGCAGCGTGAACCTGTAAGATTGATGACCTCACCGTCTAGAATGGTTGTTCTGAGAACACGCCGTCGCTTCTGGGAACTCGATCTAGCGGAATATTTTCTTGCGTAAACATGGAAGTTTTACGGGCAGACCTTTACAATTTTGATGGTTTTCTTTAGCAAAGGCTGCTCTTGCGTCACTGGATGCGCTTGGAAGGAAGGGCAAAATTATCGCGTTATTCTTCACAGTACTTTTTAGCTCAATTGGGAATGTTATTCAGGTGATTACTAACCCCCCCATGCTGTCAAAACTGGCGGTAAATCTCACGTGAAATAGCGTGAGTTCCCGTATCACTGTTACGGACTGCCTGTTCTGACAGTCTCGCTGATTAGGAATACGGATCCCAGAATCTGGACTCGGGAATTTCTTCCTATCAAGTTCCCTCAGTGCGTAAATAAATGAATGATTATTATTACGCAGAAAATTCATTCATCAACTTAACCTATCATCATTCAGTGCAGATACTTGAACTATACTTACTGGATGAATTTCACCATCGCATGAAAGATACTACATAGTCGCAAGTGCTGTAGCACTTCTAAGATGTAAAATGTACCTTAAAGCCTAATAGTACAAAACTTTATGTTGTAAAATGCACTTCAAGCCCTATAGT
Source organism: Orchestia grillus (assembly GCA_014899125.1). NCBI lineage: Eukaryota > Metazoa > Arthropoda > Malacostraca > Amphipoda > Talitridae > Orchestia > Orchestia grillus. The sequence continues at coordinate 3,409 of VOMN01063490.1, forward strand.
ACATAACTTTACGTTCAAAATGTACTTTAAGCCTTATAGTACATAACTTAATGTTGTAAAATGTACTCAAAGCCATATAGTACATAACTTAATGTTGTAAAATGCACTTCAAGCGTTATAGTGCATAACTTTATGTTGTAAAAAATACTTCAAGCGTTATAGTAGCGCTGTTATCTCGAGGAAATGAATCGTTCGTCAACGTTTGCACCAGTTTTTTATGCTAATTTAAAGACCTTTGATATCGTTTATGAGCACAATTACCCAATTTAATATCGAATATTTAGACCAATTCAGTTAGCTGAAAATGTAATTAAATGAGCACTTAGTTAACTGAAAGCTTAGTTAACTGAATATTTAGTTAGCTGAGCATTTACTGTACTGAAATTTATGCCACTACGTCTTCACGTTTATGAGACAAAGTGACTGTAGGTTATTTTGATTAATAGACTTAAATTTCACTTCGATCAATGGACTTACAGTCACGTCCGTAGGCAGTGGACGTGACTCTCAAGTCCACTCATCGAATGTGACTGCCTCGCTGGAAGCCGGTGAGTTAATTCCTGGAACCGGTGAGTTAATTAACCGGTGAGTTAATTAACATTCCTGTGAGTTAATGTGAGCCGGTGAGTTAATTTCGTGTCGTCTTCACGTCTCCTTAAGACGACACGAAAAACGCGTGAAGTAAATAAAGTATAAGGACTGTGTATAAGGACCTCACAGCCTCAACTGCCTCACAGCCTCAACTGCCTCACAGCCTCAACTGCATCACAGTTCCAAAAACTGTAACACTTCCCCAATATTTTCCAGCTTCGCGCCGCTCTCCAAACGTTGAAGCGTCGCATGGCACGCAAAATTCTGCCAAATTTAATTTAGATTGCCATTAGGCAACAAGCATTGGGTTAAAAAAGTTTCTCTCCAAATGGGTGACGCAAGCTGACGTCAATTTTCCTACTGCAAATAGTAGCGAGCGCTGCGGGCTGCCACAATAGCAGCGAGCGCTGCAGGCTGCCACAATAGCAGCGAGCGCTGCGGGCTGCCACAATAGCAGCGAGCGCTGCTGGGTGCTCGTATTACAATGTTCGTCTCGTTGATTAAAATTGAGCGACTTCAAACGCTGCACCTTCGGTGACGTCTTTTGTGTAACCTTCAGTATTTTTTTCATGTTTAATCCTCATCCAATCGTTTTCCAATATAACATTTAAGCATCATTCAATCTATGCCGTATTCAGTTTTTAAACATCCTTCAATCGCATTCTTATTCAAAATTTAAATGCTTATGCTTATTAAATGCTTATGCCGTCAAACGTATGCTTATTAAATAATTAAACATCCTTCAATCGCTTCCTCGTTTCAAGAAGCAACTTCCTATTCAAGAGGCAGCTTTGAATGATATTTTCGGTTTCATGAAACACCCCAAAACTTCTGCACCAGCTTCGTCTCCAACTCCAACTCCCTGAAACATCTCAGACCCTAACTCCCTGCAACTCCTGCACCGCTACGCGTGGCCTCAAACGTTGTGTGTGGCTCCAGCGATGCCCTTCAGCCAGCATACTCTGAAGCGAACGTCTTTTCTTCGTCCATTTGTCTGCATGATTCATTTCAAAGAAGGCCGGTATCGCTTTGTTTTAGCGGCGCCGATACACAACGTATGTATCGTCTCTGGCCCGACACCAGCTCTAAAGAACGCACTAATCGACTGAGCAGACTCCTCTACTTAAGCCATCCTCAAGCGATGTTTATGAGATAAGCAAAACCCACAAAACAAGCCTCATGGAACCTCAGGACCATCTTGTCGACAGCTAAATTACAGGTAGACGGTCTCGCTGGTGGCCCGAGGGTGGAGGGCGGCTAGGGGGGGCCGGTGAGACATGGGGGACCCAAAAGGATGTGGGGTGTGGTATGAAATACATGGGTACTGCACACGTACATGAGAGGTGCCACTCTATTAAAAGGTACCGGAACCTAGGCGTGAGGGAACATTCGTTAAATAGGTGCTGGAATCCATGTAGTCTGGATTAGGGATACTACTTTAGCTCTACTTTAATAAGTGGATAATATCACTTTAAGAATATTTAGTCTAATCTACGTCAGAGTTACTTCTGGAATGAATGTGGGTGAGAGGTACCACTCTAGGAAGAGGTACTGGAGTACATGAGAGAGGTACCACTCTAGGAAAAGGTACTGGAGTACATGAGAGAGGTACCACTCTAGAAAATATAGGTGAGAGGTTTCACTCTAGAAAGAGGTACTGAGATGCAGGTGGGAGGTACCACTCTAGGATGAGGCGATAGAATGTAGGATATAGGTGAAAGGTACCATTCAATGACCGGTACCGCAGTGTCGGTGAGAAGTACCAACGATGTGCAAGCTTTAATGAGCTAAATCCACCTCAATTAGACGAAGCGTACCCCAGGGAACAGAATCTAAGCATGTTTGAGGAATAGATATCATGATGACAGACCAAGGGCTTCCGATAATGATGTGACACATCATACGAAGCAGTAGTAATGATGTGACACATCATACGAAGCAGTAGTAATGATGTGACACATCATACGAAGCAGAAGTAATGATGTGACACATCATACGAAACATTAATAGAGAGGCATGCTGTGAAATTTACCCTGGCCCACAGTACCTTACTGTGGAGAGGTGCTGAGTACCTACTATAGCCACGTAGAAGTGGGAGGTACTGATTACCCACAATAACCCCACAGAAGTGGGAGGTACTGATTACCCACAATAACCACTCAGAAGTGGGAGGTACTAAGATCCTATCATAACCAACAGAAGTGGGAGGTACCGAGTACCTACCACAGCAGGAAGGGGAGGGCACCTACCAATAGCTGTACATTTACAAGTGCTCACCAGGAGTATATGGCACGAGCGAGAGCATACAACTGAAGGGCAGCACCTGGGGTCCAAATGAAGACATTCAGTATCAGGCAGACAGGATGGAATGAAGAATGTCAAAAAAACTGGCGACCACACGAAGGCTCGCGTCTCTATCATTATCAAAAGATGGAGGCTGGAAGAAGAGAGATTTGTATCTATTTAACTGCACGTCCATTTGGCCACGTCTGGATGGCGCTGGTGGAAAGCGATGCGCCGGCCCGAAGGCTGCGTGAGTCCAAGTGAAGTCCTTCATCTTCTTGTGAATTTTGAGGATTTTGTGCGCGAAGCTACGCGCGTCTCCCAAGTGCAGACCATTGTTAACTCATCGACTACGCGTCGATTTCGTCACACGTACAGGATGAATAACGAGAACCTTTGAACAACTCAATAAAAATAGAGAAAATAAATTTAGTGACAGGAATTGAACCCCTGGCCTTTAAGAGACAGCTCTCCAAATTAATAAAGTTTATTAAACGTTTGTTCATCGCAAAGCGCTAAGCCATAACGCATTCCATAAATTCCCGTTCTTGTGCATCCCCCAGGACGTCCCACGAGCGTCGGAGAGAGGCAGCCAAGAAGGGTTTTCAGGACACCTCCCGCAATGCCGTACACAGTCAAGGAAAGCATGAACAGTAGACTGCGGCTTTTCCAGACCCCAGCTTTTCCAGACCCCAGCTTTTCCAGACCCCGGCTTTTCCAGACCCCAGCTTTTCCAGACCCCGGCTTTTCCAGACCCCGGCTTTTCCAGACCCCGGCTTTTCCAGAGACGCGCCCAACAAAAAGCTGGACACTGGCAGTCGACTAGAACGTCGAAACTGAACTTTCCCCGCAACTCCAGTTTTAGAAGAAGTTTTCTGAGCGTCGCTGATATATGTAGCAGAATAATATATCCACTTACATAGACCCACTCACACGTACTTTTAAAATGTTCGAGGTTCTGTAACGTGCAGTGAACGGAAATTTTTACTTCCGAATGTGTGCGTGACTTCATTTGAGTGGTCTAATTTACTAAGCGCCATTTCAATACAATTGAGAAATACATATAAGTCGTTTTTAATAATTGCCAACATGCATAGAGTACTTAAAATGGCTTAGTAAAATGTCCCAGAAATATACGCACGTACGTACATGTATGCAGGCAGCAGGGGGAATGATGATGTATTTTTCGTAAGAATAAATAATTAAACATTCTAATCACGGACATAACAACAAAAACTAATCATGTTATTTAATAGTCTCAACGATAATAAAAGACAAGAATCACAGAAATTATTCAAGTAAATCATCACAGATTCACACCATGTGGCATAATTTGTGTTTATGACAAATGTTTTTTTGTTGCTCTAATCAATGCAAAATATTAGAAAATACCCCGTATTTTTATGAAACTTAGCTTTTATGTGACCTCGTATTGTGTTCATTGCCTGAATCATATCGAAGAAATGCAAGCTCGAAAGTTCATAGACCTGACCACAACTTGAGGGGGACGTTCCAGCATTAAAATAATTATTTTTTCATCTGACTCATAACAAAGCAGTGGGAAATTATGATTTCAAATCACAAGACAAAGTCAAACTTTAAAGCGGTTGTACTGCACCGCACACATGAGCCTTTCAAATCAAAAGCTCGCATGACAGCACACCAAGATATGTGTACATGCATGCACGTTTATTCCATTCCATGTAATTTAAAAATTGTGGTCGTACACCCATTTAATTTTTTCTCTCAAAAAGCACACCTTCTATCCGAATTAAATGGCCTCAAGAGAGAGCCCAAATCTTGAGCAATTTTCGTTTCTTTAATGTCACCTGAAGCAATAAAAACTCGAATAAAAATTTTTTTGCTGGTACTGAGAGGGAGGCGAGGGTTCGAGCGATTTGTGGGCCTCTACAGGAAGGTAGCTGTGCCACGAGCTTTCACTTCTGTCTAAAGTTCCTGTGTTGAAATCATTATTTCCTCTTTCTTTGCAAACGAGTAAAATGCAAAAAAATTCAAAGCTGGAAGTTCACTTCCATGGCCACGTCAATGAATTTTCAAACTCGATTTTCTTCAATGCGAAACCAGAAATTAAACTAGAAATGTATCAGAAATTAGTACCAGAAATGTCCAAAAAATTAATACCAGAATTTGATACCAGAAATGTAACAAAATTAATACCAGAAATGTACCAGAAATTAAACCAGAAATTAATAACAGAAGTGTACCAGAAATTAATACCAGAAATTAAACTAACGCGAATATAATACAAAAGCAGAGTTTCATGGAAATGCTAGGAAATTTTTTTGCCAAACATCAATCTTTCAATGCATTTCTTAAGTGTCACCCAATACGTATCAATGCATTTTTTATATCACCCGTTCATCGTCTGCCCTATTTCCCTAACGTCACCCATTAACCTTTTTACGTATTTGAAAAATATGACCCATTAACTTTTCAAGGATTTCTATAACGTTGTGCAACGAACCTGTTATAGAATTTTTTATCAACACCCGTTAAGTCATCAACGTATTTCTAACAAACATACAACTTTAAAGAATTTCTTTACGGTCCTGTCTCTAAAGTCACTCATTAACCTACCAAGCATTTCTCTAACAACATCTATAAGCCTTCCATAAATTTCTCTTACGTCACCCATCAACATGTCATGCATTGCTCAAACGTCACCAAACAAATTTTCTTACGTTTCTCTAATGCTGTCCATCAACCTTTCAAACATTTTTCTACCATCACCCATCAACCTTACAAGCCTTTCTCTAACAACACCCATCAACCTTTCAAGTATTCCTTTAAATCAGCCAACAAACAGTTCGTGTATGTATTTACCGAACATTACCATTTCTCTAACTCCATCCATTAACCATTTCACGTTTTATTCCAACATCACCCACAGACTTTTATCGCATTTCGCCAGCACCGCTCAGTAGAAGTCGGAATTTTCAAGCGAGCTGAGCAATGGCCGCCAGTCTACCGTCACTCTCAGCCGTGATAAAGCATCGCGCAGAAATTCCTTACGAGCATCTCGGAGCGATGTGATCATGCTGGAGGGTCTTTGTTTTTACGTCAATGCTAAGCATGACCTTCGCTTTAGGGAACTTTTTTTGGTACGGAGACATCGAGGCGTCAGGAGGTAGTGGTGGTCTGAGCGCACGCACGTTCTTTGCATTTCAGATCCCGAGTCTGATCCTCCGCCATGTCGCTTTGTGTAGAACGTCACCGTCCACCATATTGTTTTGAGCAGAACTTGGCTGTCCGCCATGTTGTTTTGTGTAGAACGTCACCGTCCACCATATTGGTTTGAGCAGAACTTGGCTGTCCGCCATGTTGTGTTGTGCGGAACGTCACCGTCCACCATATTGTTTTCAGCAGAACTTGGCTGTCCGCCATGTTGTATTGTGCAGAAAGCGACCGTCCGCCATACTGTTTTGGGCAGAACTTGGCTGTCCGTCATGTTGTTTCGTGCATAAGCCTTAGTCACGAAATATGAGCTCATAAAATGTCCTGTATATGTGACCACGATGAATAAAAAAATTCAATTTTAGGTTTGCTACATTAGCATTGTGCTGCACTTCAAAAAGCCTGCTCAAATTAACTCCCGATGCACCCAGCAGACCATAACAAATTTCCAAAACTACGTAACTAATATAAGTATCAACTTATAAATTGGAGTGTTTCTTGCACGATTGTGCAATTTCAGCTCAGTAAAGCTTCAGCGAAGCCAATTTCAGAATTTCTTAAACGATGAATGGGATTTATTAGATGGCGGGGCCATCTGAGTGATGCCAGATGGTTACCCAATTTTTTACGTCACTACGCACCTACATAAATCTGCGTAGCAAATTCCTCCTGCTAAGACCACCTATTGAGGCTCGTGTCATAAAAACTATGAACAAAACCATAATTAACTCAGCTATAGGGCCGTCTTTCAGCAGAAACAATCCCTTGCTAATTCTGCACCTCGCAAACACGAAGGCGCGTGTTGCCAATCTTGCTAAATTCTTCACTGAAAACCGAAGAAAAATTACATAGTGTTGTTTTAAAAGTCCACTATACGAATATGTAAACTTGAAAACATGCCACAAACACAGAGAAAGGGAGGGTGTTGCATTTATCTTGCTAAATTCTTCACTGAAAACCGGAGAAAGTGTAGTGTCGTTTTAGATGTACACTATACGAGTATGTAGACCTGTAATCACACTCTTCGAGAGAGCAAACCAACTCTGAGGCGCGTAAGCACCGACGCGCGTACAGTTGTGCGTGAATATGTCTAACCAGAGCCCCACAGTCAAGCGTTATAGGTCGCTGTTGATGGGCAGTCGAAATGAAACTGATTAGGAAAAAGAATCTGCCTTTTTTAACAAAAACGTCCAGTAAGGCAATGAGATTGAAATGTGAACAGACTAGCTTTAATAGCGCATTAATTTCATGACAAAAATTGCTGAAAAGCGTACAGGTTTTATCCTGTAATGAAGACGACAAAAATAAGGAAATAAACAAATATTTGCGTAAATATTTTTTTGTTAGACGTACACTGCCCATGAAAAAGAAACACTCGCTGGACGTTAACTTAGAATTCAAGCTTCCACCCCGTCAATCTCTGGGGCACTTCATAAGTATTCAGCTCTCGAAGCTGCATGACTAATTGATTATAGATTAACATTCATAGAGCTGCCGCTGCAATGAATATATATTTCTCAATTCTACTCGAACAACATTACACACTCCTTAATCCAATCTGATCTAAAATATACCATCTTTAATACCGCCTGATTAAAGATATAAGTAAAACTTCCAAAGAATATTTTTGTACTCAGACGAAGAAAGTATTTCGGTCTGCTTACTCAGTAGCCCTCATGTCAAGCGTTCCGTGGGCTGAACTCAATTCCCGAGTCGCTATTAAAAGAAAATCTTAAGCACAATGTAATGCGAAAAGACGAGGAGCAATTCAAGGGAACTTAATTGTTTCTGGTACCCAAAAAGCGTCGAAAGATTCAACAATTGGCGACAACGCGAGGAGTTTTCACAATTAATAATTTTCAATCTTAGCGAAATCTTATTCACGAGACTGAAAACATGACAAAGTAACGAACTAAAGATGTTAGAATTGTACGAACTCAGAGAATAAGCGGACCTTGGGCTATAACTTCATGATGTTTACATGAGTCCAAATGTTTCCAAATGTTTACCCTACTTCATAACTATACGGGTTGCCTCACATAAATGTATACCTCGCTTTAGGATATCAATCGGTCGCCTTACATATATCACGCACAGGTAATCGGGGATAGGTATCATGAATACGGCACCCTGCCTGAGATACGCTTTGAGCGAGACTAGACGAGCCAAAATCGGCATGACATCAGACGAATTATTCACATTCTGAAGTGAAACGTACATTTTTTGCGAGACGCGTTGTATTAAACACACACACGATCACGCATCGACACAACACACACACAGTACAACTACAGGCGACACACTTCAGACCTCGAACACAAACACCCACGGACATGAAGGCAGTAAGTGTCACACAGACGGACACTCAGACATGACGACATTTCCTGGACCAGCCCGGGGACTGCCAGCGGTGTATTTAGTGGTCTTCCTGTGCGGGCCCGGCCTAGACATGGGCGCCCGAGCCGCTATCTGGCGGACCAGGTCCCGACGGGCTGCTACATGGTTTCTTGCAGACGCCGGCTCCAAGTCGGGCGAAAAGAATACAGCGCCGTCATGGGCGAAGAAAAAGATTCCGCGACTTCCTGATTCTTAGGAGTCTTAATGAAGACATTCCTGGTAGAAATATGGGCCTTTTGGTCTAGCCCATTATTTATTTTGTCTCTTGGAGTCTCCTCATTTTTTTGGAGTCTCCTTATGTTCTTGGGGTCTCATGTTTTTGGAGTTTCCTCATGCTCTTGGAGGCTCTTCATTTTCTCAACCCTCATTTTCTTCAAAACCCTCCTCATTTTTACCAGCGCTACCATGTTTCAATTCACAGAATACGCACATGTTTTTCATCTTCCATTCGGTGACGACTGCGATCTCTGAAGCCCTCATCCCCAATCAGAGGCACCTATGTACTATCCTACTGTGCACCACACCCTCTCATCGGTCCAATCGATGGTAATCCTAATGCGTAGTTTCTACCCCGAATCAACATTTTATGAGGCAAAGAATAATTTTGAGTCTTTCACATCGAAAAATTTTACATCAAATTTGGCCTGCAACACAAAGCTCGAGTAATCGTCCCCACCACCGAGAAATATTTGTGTCGCGTATTCATGCTACGACGTCCATTGTAATGTGGAGCGATATGTTAAAGAAAGACGTCAGAAATTCAGGGAGTAGAAGTGGTAATGTACTCGAGCGCTTCAGTGACTCGGACTATGTTTGATTTTGATCAATTTTATTTGACCTAACGGGTCACGTGTCGTCTAATATATTCTAAAACGGAGTTATAGCCTTGAGTATGTTTCCAAATATTCACTTGCGTCTCAGTATGTTCTCATGCCATTCGCTTCCCATTAGAATTTTGACAGCATTATGCCAAGCTTCTTTGATTAGAGTGAAACCCGCCCTAGATCGACCGAAACCCGCCCTAGATCGACCGAAACCCGCCCTAGGTCGACCGAAACCTACCAAGGCTGTCGTTGGTCCTGCCACCGCGGTAGGCGCTGATGAAGAACGAGAGCTGTATGTGATTGAGGCCGGTCGTACACCGCGTAGAATGTGCGTTTGAGAGTTGCATCCATTTGTGGATCGTACTTTCAGTGAACATTGACATTCAACCAAATTTTTCGACTGCTCACTGCCTCCAACCCACCGGATATCGCTGAAAGTTTCACGCTCCATTTTGAATGAACATGTAAAGCTCGTCCATTTTGAACAGTCTCCAAAAAAACTTTTGTGAATCCTTCCCGTCGATGCGGGTCCCAAATTAAATACGAATATAAAGATCCTGACTGCAGTAATATACAGAATTAATACAAAACCTTACGTTTTTATATGCTACACATACAGCGAATTATATTTTTATATACATTATTTATATAGCTATAGCTATACAGAGTGTTAAAAAAAAATATACCCCTTTTTTTGAAAGCTTATATCTCCTATGAAT